>VWZV01016546.1:472646-557683 GCA_013397155.1 Irena cyanogastra
CCCCCCAAGATTCCCCCCTTCCCCCAAGGTTCCCCCCTTCCCCGTGCCCATTTTTTACATCTTTCTACATATGCGCCCATGATTTAGTGTAACTGCAGAATCACCCCATACTGTTAAAGCGAATGTGATATTAACAAATGTTTGCAGTCTCTTGTACAGCTGTAAGCAAAATAATTAACTAATTAAACTAATTAAATGTAATTACAATAACTCATTTTGGGCGTATTGCAGCTGCTTAATTTTTTTACATTTCTCTGACAGTCACTCGAAGACGCTTGGCGATTAGTGTTGTGTTATGCTGATAGACATTAAACAGATCACACGCCGCAAATGGAGGGAAAGCTATCTTTAATTATCTAAGGAGTTTCTATTTCTAGATTCAATTTTAAGTACCAGAGATGAGGTTTAAAAACGCTGTCCCTTATGCTTACTATCAACGGCACTTATCTCCAGGACCTTGTTATTTGTCAAATGCGCACAAATAGTTTAACAGCGACGATTTTCTAGGATGTAAAGCAAAAAACCAGGGAAGGTGTTTATCTAAAATGTGTTGAAGGCAGCATGAGGTCCTTCCGTGTATTTGTTGTTTGTTTTGTTGTTGGTTGTTTGGTTTTGTTGTGGGGTTTTTTTTGGTCTTTTTGGTGTTTTTTTTTTAAATTTAAATCTCCGTGTACGGTCTCTCACACGCAAGATCAAGGTCTGGTTATTTGAGCGAGGACAAATGACAACTTGAAGACCATTTGACAGCACCATTTATGACTATCGGTTGAAAGGTCCAAGGGTTTTGTTTTTTTTTTTTTTTTTTAAGAAATAGAAAGTTACTTAACTTTAAAAAGAAAAAAAAAGTTGTATCTTTCTGCTGTTTTGGTTCCATTTGAATGTTTGGTGGGGTTTTACTCAAGGTCTGTAATCTGATGGTTTCTGGTTGTATTTTTAACTTTTTTTTTTTTTTTCCTCGCTCTCCTCCCTCTTCCCCACCCCCACTTGACACCTCATACACTCCCTCATGGGTGTATTTGATTAATTGGCACTTGATTTGTGGTCGAGAGACTCCTTTCTAAGGTTGTTCCGTGCTGGTCTTTCGCAGAATACACAATCCAAAATGCTCTTCTTTTTTTTTTTTTTTTTTTTTTTTTTTTTTTTTTCTTTTTTTTTTTTTTTTCTCCCTTTTTTTTTCTTTTTTTCTCTTTGACGCACACGCACGCCTGTGTCTCCCTCCCTCAGCTGACGAGGACAGCGGAGATATCCCATGTGCGTGCTGGGTGGTGCAATTAGACAGCGAGCAGCACTAGGATGTGAATGCCTGCAATTATTACGTGTTAGGTGTAGGTTTTTATATGCATTAGCCATATATTTAGGCGTGCTCCGTGTGTGTGGGCATTGCAGCGGCCCCAGAAGGAGCAGCTGCTGCCTAAAGAGACCCAGCCCCATCTAGGTGGGATTACTTGTGCCTATTTGCAGCCAGAAGAGATACTCTGAGTTAACACATGATGAACAGGAGACATATGCTCTTTGGAAGTAAGGTTGCTAAGAAAGAGCCTGAGATGCATTTGAAACTCTTTAAAAGTCACTGTAGCAGCATTTTCTTCCTTAGGAGTAAGGCTGAGATCCAAGAAACTTTCCAGCATAAAGGAATATTGTATTATTTTTCATTCCTTTTAAAAATTTTTTTAAATTTTTTTGCACAGTGAGTTTCCTGGGTGCAGAGGGAGAGAAATGGGTAATAAATAGCAGCCCACATTTGCGGCAGTCAATATTTAATCAGGACGAGGGAAGCAGCAACACAGCGTTCAGTATCAATTTCGCTTTGTTCCCTGCAGTTTGTAGCTGTGAGGGTGTACTTTGAAACAAGAACAAGTTATTTAAACTCTGTGAGTCGTTCTTGCAGGCAGATGGCACAGACAGATAGACAGACACACAGGTATTGACAGATTTTTGTGCAGTGGAGCACTCCTGTGACATATTTGGTAGACGAGGGTTGCAGGGGGTCTGCTTCACCCAATCCTAGCTCAGTGCCCAAAATTCTTTAATTGCAAACTGCTGGGAAAAGTATGATGGGGACTTGAAGCCCAAACTTAATTATATCACCCAGGCTGTGTCTGCTCCTTTATGGCCTCTGAGGCCTGCAGAGGGAATTATCTCTTTATGCAAAGGGTTGGCCAAAATATTAAGGAAATTATATAGGGATTCATACACGGCTATTGATTTATCTCACGTATCGATCCCACACAAGAGATTACATATACCCAGGCTCTTGTTATGTTTGCTATCTGAGCTTACTTGACATTTCTGAAGTAATTTAGTTAAGAGGAAATGAGTTGTTCCCAGTAGAGAGAGCAAACGAGTGGAGTGAAGGTAGCCAGCGTGATAAATGGCTCTTTCATTTGGAGATCTCCAGAGCTCGTTTAAGGCTAATTTTCTGTATTAGCCCCCTTTGAGCTATTAATGCAATAGGCAGGGACCGTGGCCCCTTGTCTCTTAGCTGCCCCATTAGAGCGAGCATTAAGGCACCAAGCCTGAACTCCACCGTGGTGGTGGTGGCGCTGAAATAATGAAAGGTGCTTTTTAAACTCCCCTAATTTAAGCTGGCAGAGGGTGGTTAATACGATTTGAAGGGGGCTGGTCAATGAACAATCAATAAACTAATAATGAGAAGGATGCGGTACATTAACAGTCTAAAAATCCAACGAGACGTTAAAAAATCATCTTTAACTCCCACTTCCATTAAGATTTGGGTGGTGGAAGTGAGAGGGAGGGAGCCAGATAAATCATCAAGATGATAATAATCACCAGGAACATTAATATCAGATTTAACTCAGCTTTCAGAGCTTACCGGCTGCACGTTTTGAGGCCTTTCCCTCGATTTTTGCTGAAATGAAGAGAAGGTTTGCCATGTGTCAGGAATAAAAGATCGGGTCCCCTTGTCAAACGCTCATCCAAAATTTCCTTGGCACTCTCTATGGTGAAAGAAGTTGTCTTCCTGCAAAACCTTGCATTGCCTGAGTCTCAAGTTAATTTTTTGTGACTCTGGGGCACAGTCAGTGACCTTAAAATTATTTTGATGTATTTATTTACTTTCAGCTGTTTCTGACGATCGTCTGCACACTCACATCTGATTTAGCGTGAAAGGCCATTTTAACTTGAAGACCTCAATTCATGGTCTTGCAAACACGCTCCGTTGTTCCTCCTATTTTAAGGGAACACATGAAAGAAGGTGTCTTAACCTTTTGTTTTTAGCTGTTAATAATCCGGCACGAGTTTCCTCCCCACCCTCGGAACAGCTGATAAATGATTAACTGAGAGCCGCTCTGGCCCAGCTTTCCAGGTGATAGATCTGGGGCTCAGGGGATGGTGCTTCAATGCCTCTCAGTTCCGCGCTTATTCCCGCATTACCCACCGAACCTGAGGATCCCCTTTTTAATTAAATGCAAAACAGTTTCGGGGGAATACATTCCACCTCGAAATTGAGTCCCAGCTTTCAGGGGACGGGGTCTGCGGTGGGGGAGAGGGGCGGGAGGAGAGGAGGGGACGAGGGGGACAGAAGGAAATGCGAGATGAACGCGCACTTTTTGTGTTTTTTTCCTTAAAATTAAGATAAGATCCGGGTCTCCTTAGTTTCAGCGCCTAAGACGCTGCTCCCGGACGTTTTAGGCTTGGCTTGTGAGTCAGACCGAATCACCCCTCACAGCAAAGTCCTGTTGTTAGCACGGACAGAGAACTTCTTACTCATTTAAAGCCCAGTAGGCAGAGTAAAACAATTTGAAAGTAGTTTGATAGTTTACCAGTAATTAAGCTGTTCACGACGTTTTTTAGTAAGAAATACAATAAATATTTATTCTGATTGATTATTTGGCTGACTGTTCGGCTACGAAATTATTCAGCTGGGTTATTGCAATGATATCCATAGTTTAAACCCATATTGAACAGCTGTTTGCAGGACACAAGTCTATGACTTCTTTAGCTTTGCTGTCGTCAAAACAGCTTTTTTTCACCCCATTTCCACTTGTGCGTTCACATTTGTGAGCATTTCCACACGTTTGTGGCGAGCAGCCCAACAGAAAACCACCACAAAAAAAAAAAGGAAAGAAAAAGCCTAAGACTTAATGTATGCACAGAAAATTGTAAACATGTAAAGAACTGAAAGCTTCACGCTGAGTTTCGCCATGCTCCATTTCCCCACCATTTCCTGCTGTCGTTCTAAAGCGATCTCACTCATCTAGAGATCCCGTTTGCAGGAACAGTATGCTTATAATTACTAACAAATCAAGCGGCTACTGTTGCTCTCCCGGTTTATTGATAAGCTGAAGAGAAATGGAAGGGGGAGAAATGACAAAGAGGCTGGAAGTAACCACAGGAGGAGAGGGAAAAAAAAAAGGAGGGAAGAAAAAGAGATAAAGGGATGAAAAAGGAGAGGGGGGAAAAAAGAGACAAAGGAGGTAAATAAGGAAGAGTAAAAGAAGGGAGAAAGCAGAGATTTTGAAAAGGGGAAATTATGTATTTGTGAGTGCTCACACACACACAGCAAGTAGAGTTTGGGAATGAAAGAAAACCGAGCAGTTTCTGCTGGGGATGACAAGAACTAAAGGGGATAAAGTGAAAGCAGGAGCGGTGGGGACGCTGCGTGGATAGGTGTGTGTCATTCCGTGTCATTTCAGCAGTTGTGGCAGTTCCTGACCAACTGGGGAAGTTGACATTGGCTAAAAATACACTCTGCATTCGGGTTTATTTACATACGCGCAGGGATTTGACACACGCACGGACGTGGAGATCTCCTCACCCACAAAAGCTCCGCGCTCTGTTATCTCTGCTGATGTCTGCGCTGTGCCTGAAAAGCTCCAGCCACGATAAACATATAGATATGATATAGATAGAGATAATTCATTCCATGGCAAACACTTTTTTGAGGCGGCATTAGGTAATTTACAGAAGATACAGAGCCCAGATAGAATAGATCTCTCAGAAGCTATGAAATTGCAATAGATATGCTTACACCGCCTGGCAAGCCTCTCAAATGGGTTCAGAGCTATCAGGCTCCAGCTGATGGGTTTGTTCATACCGTCCTTTTCAGGGAAACACTGCTCGGAAAAGAAGCTGAGGAGCTCTCAGCATAGCAGGGAAGGGAGCCAGCCTGCTTCTCAAAAGCAATTTGCAAGAAGGAAAAAAAAAACCACGGAGCACGTGAAAATCCATAATTCAAAGGTTAACTAATGTAATGAGTGCTCCAAAAGGCCAAAGCGAGCGGGGTGAGGTGCATTTAAGCATTGCACGGGTCCTTCTCTCTTTAGTGAGTTTGGACTAAGATCAGATGTTCGTGGAATTGCTGCCTCTTGTTTAATTTCTCAGTTCACTGGACAGTGACCTGATAAACTGGTCACTAAATATAGCCACGGTAAAGGTGTGCTCGAACCACAGAGCCCGTGTGTTTATCCCAAGAAAAAAAATGCCAGTCATGAAAATCTGTCTGGTGGCACTGCCTTAATTCAACTTTTTTTTTTTTTTAATTTCTTTTTTTTTCTACCTGATGCTTCACTCAGACAGATCACTGTGCACGAAATAAGAGATATATTTGTGTATAATGAGGGGGAAAATGCAAATACAATTTTTTGGTCTGCTGGTATTGCCTCTGATATACAAACGAGTCTTTTCCTATAGAATCAATAGCAAAAAAAATTCCTAATAATAGCAATGAAAGCAGAAACGGGCCTCTGACTCCTTTATAACTGTTTCTGAGCCATTCTCAAACTACTTGAACCCACCTTTATGAGATGTATAAAGTGCCTAACTAAAAATAATAGAGAAATAGGAATCCATTTACTTTCCGATTCCCTGAAGTCAAGCCACTCAAAATAATTTGTTTATACTGGAGATTATATACAAGGTGTATGAAGCAATATGTATATCTAAAATCGACATGCCTTTTGGTTTTTAGCTGTTATGGAGCTTTTATTGTGGGGGTCTGGTCTGGCAGTAGGAAATGATCTGCAATAAAAACAGTGAAACACGGTTGTGTCTATTCCGTGCACTGAGGTTATAAAATTGGCAATTGCCCAGTAGTTAGCACTTGGTAATATATTAGGATACCCGATCTTATTGTTTAGCAGCTCCAGACGACTTAAATATCCGCTCAACCCTAATGGTTTGATTCTCTAGATATGTTGCAAATAAACAGGGCTTTTATGACTTAACTGACATGTATTATAACTACCTAAATAGCTGGCATATGTGCATAATAGAACCTTATTATTTGCCGAATTGGTTTTGCAATTGATTGAGTGGAAATGGGAGATTGTGGAGCAGTATCTGCTTGAAGAGGGTGTGTAATCAATTAGTCTTCTCCTCTGAAACATGCCCGCTGGACTGCCAGGGCTCTCCCACCAGCAAAAGCCCCAAATTTCAGCATATATTTCCTATAAGGAAACGCGTGTTGCCGCGGATCCGAGAGGAAGCTGCAGTAGCAGCTGTCAGCTCTTATTAACTCCTGCATAAAACATACCTTAAGTATGGTTTGTTATCAATTACTTGCAGAAATGAAACAACTGGGAAAATGCAGCGAGGCTCCCTATAAATTAAAGTGATTGGGTGATTGATTAGAGCACCTGCTGTAAATCATAACAGTTACACACAATTATGTGGGAGCTATTTAAGTTCATTTGTAAACAAAATTCATGTCACGGGGGGATTGCTCTCTGTTTTAGTTCAACCAATTTTTTTTGTTTATTTCTGAGTGTCTGGTTGCTATTATAGGAATTTGTTTGTTATAATCCCTTGGTTACTCTTGAAATAACCTCACTGGTTTCTCAGAGAAAAGAAATACTTCTTTTTATCTTAGAGAGAACAACATGGTTTTATTTTGTTTAGTTTCACTTTATCATTCTCCTTTTACTTTTCCCTATAACTACCTTTAAATACGTGTTGCAGTAACTAAATCAGTTTTATTTAGGGGCAGGAGAGTTCCTACTAATTCACGGACAGCACAATATGATCAGAGTGGAGAGCACCATGGTCAGACCAGATAGTTTTTTTCCTGGTGTTCATTTTTCTGAAGGAAAAGACTCATTTTATTTCATAAACCAGACTTAATAAAAACACAAAGCAATAACAGAGCTGTCTTCTCATTGCTGTATCCTCCAGCCTTGATACTTATTTAAGACAGCAACTCCCTTTGTGTAGTGAATTTATTCCTGGCTCAGCTTATCAGTAATGGAAACATTAGCCAAAAAAAAGTAAATTTTCCTCTTTTTTTCCCCTCCAGAAAGGCGCTGTCCGTTGTACAAAAGGCATCGGGGGGCTCTGGGTGAGACACAGGCTCAAACCCGAAAGTTGCCAGGTGCTTGCCAATATGTATTTTATTTCCCAATGATCAAACCCTGCATAGAGGCTGTACTGTACCACCCTTCTCTCCATCCATCATTCATGGAGCACTTTCCTAGAGGTTGGGGGAGCAGCACCCTTTAGGTTGCTGGAGGTAGCCAGAGATTCAAAACTCCCTTTCATTTTGCTGTTCTGTGCATGTCAGAGAGACTGTGGTTATCCTGTGCTCCTTCGTGGCCTGATGGTTTCTCTCTCCCCTCCTCCCCTTTTCTTTCTCCAGTTCCGGTTCCTCCAAAATCTGTTACTTCTTTGATGATGAATAAAGATGGCTTCCTGGGTGGAATTTCAGTCAATACCGGAGAGGTGTTTTGCTCTGTACCTGGCCGCTTGTCTTTGCTTAGCTCAACTTCAAAGTACAAAGTAACTGTGGGAGAAGTTCAGAGACGCCTTTCCCCTCCAGAGTGTCTGAACGCTTCCCTCCTAGGAGGAGTACTTAGAAGGTAAGAGGCTGGGGCGAACATGTGGATGTGTCTGGGCCTCCATGCATGCACCAGAAACCCTTGGTCAACAGCACAGATGATTTCAAATATGCATTGATCCTACCGTCAGAGCCTGTGTGTGTAATGCCGGTGATAAGGCAAGAATATGATGTGTTCAAACTTTGGGATGAATATATGGAGAGCAGAGAAAGATTTGGCCTTGTTTAGCTGCAAATGAAGGAACAGAGACAGAAAGATTTTCTCTTTGTCCATGCACACACTTTCTACCTTTTCTCCTCCTCACACTTATCTTTTAGAAAGTGGACAAAACAAAATGCCCTGATGGGCGTGTTTCAGGCTGAACTGCGAGTATTTCAGGACCTGATGTATTTCCAGGGATTTCCTAGATAAACCCACCAGGCTTGCTCTGTATGGCAATAACGATCAGGCAATTATGTCAATTATGACGCGTGGTGTCACACAAGAAATTGGCAGGGATCTGATAGGCAAACTGTAAGGTAGGCAAGTACCTGACTAAAGAAAAGCCACCAACAGAGAGCTCTGAAAGTCAGAAACTTTGTGCTTCACACAGAGAAAGTTGCTACAGCTGGTCTGGAGGACTTTGCTGCTTATTATTTGTGCAAATCACCCACTAATGTCCTGGTGGATTTTGCTGAAGACCTCAAAATAGTTGGCAGTGCTGGTACTGAAGAAAGTGGGGAGCAAGGAATAACCGTGAGGTTCAGTTGCCACTCCATCATAACGAGTGGGAGACTGGGGGTTTATGTAGAAGCAGCAAGAATTTAAGCTCTGAGGCCATTAGCTGGAAAGGCTGCCAGGGAGAAAGGGCTTTTTCTTCTTGGCAGTGCCTGAGGGACTGTGAATTGTCAGCACGGGTTGTCTGTAAGAAAGGTGAGCTCAGGCTCTGTCTCCAGTCACAACAGAGGAGAAGCCATGAGGTAACAATATCAGAGACCAGTTCACACACTCGGGCTGAGAGGGTACGAGATTTCATTTTCTGTGTGTGAGGTAGGTACCACACTGGAACAAAAATCATAACTTTTAGACAGGGTCAGATGCATGTAAATTGACAATGAATAAACTTCATGTCATGTTTAAAAGTTGCTAATCTTAGAGGAGGAAATATCTTTAAAACTCCTAGAGCAACATCTAGGATGCGTTTGCTCTAAGGCGCTTTGAAATAAAGTCGATGCTTGGGGTTCCCCCCTTGCCCCCGCAAAAAATTCTGTGATGACGTCAAGGGCTCTGGCTCCGTGTCTGGAGATGAGGGGGGAAGTTCTGCTACATGTGGTCAGTCACCCAAATATCCACGTGAGAATTAGGGTCTCCTAAAATAGCTGCTGTTCCATGTGAACGTCTGTAATCACTGTTCAGCTGCCAGGGAGAGCAGCAGAGATTTTTACTTACAGATGCTGACCTGCCTGCTCCTTCTGTACAGCTACAAATGGAGCAGGGAGAACATCTGAGAGATGCTCTGTAGAAAATATAATTACCAAGGTAAAGAAGCATTATTATTGAACTTCAGCAGATTTCTGGACGTGGCCCAAGCCATAATTATTGGCTGCTGCTGACTTCAGTTCCTATCTTGAATCTAAATTTTAAACAAGATTTTGGCTCAGAGCAGATGAAATGTAGAAGGCTGCTCTCTTGCAATTCTGCCATCCAGCCCTATTTACTTCGATATAAAATAGTGGGAAGCCAGTCTGGCTTCTCTGTAGCTCCTGATTTCCTTTCTCTAAGTGTGACTTCTAATCCTTAAACAAATTTTAAGTAAGAATTAGGAGAGAGTTGGGACAGACTTTGTTCTTAGGTGCCAAAACTCTCCCTGACTTTGCAGGCGGCAAGGTTTCATCCCTGGGGGTTTACATATGTATGGGCGTTCGAACAATAGCTCTGAATTTCCCACTCAACCTTTTATTGCCCTTATCAGTAACCTCCGACAGATATTCCAGTCTTCCCTCGGGCAATCCATTCCCTCTTTATAACGCGCCCTGCCTCAGGTGAGCTGTTCCTCTCAGCATCGCCTCCTCGCACAAGAGCACACTCACAGGCGGGAAATAGTTTAATAAATATTTCCCTCTTTTTCAATTTATCCACAGGCGCACACACACTCCCTTCGAACTTTTCAGATTTATTTGCTTTTTTTTATCCCCTCGTCTTATTCTGGCTCTTTCCCGGAGTAACACAGGGTTTAATCCTCCTCTACCTTCCCGCCCATCCCCTTACTACATCTCAATACAAGTTGCTACCATACCCACTTGCTCTCTAGATCAGAACCTCTCCATTAATTATTGCTGTTTGGCGTTGTTTGATTTCCCTGGATAAAACCGGGAGAAAAGTGGGTTCATCCCCACTTCTACCCCTGGGTGAAATGAGGAAAATCTCAGCAAACCCGAGTAGAAATCAACACCCCCAGAGTCCTTAACGCCGAGTGAAAACCCTCCCAGACTTCGCTGACTGCACAGACTAAACGTTTCTTCCAGGAACACTGCGGGGTTAATCACGATGTTAATTTCTTTGCGATTCTAGAGCCAAATCGAAAAACGGGGGGAGATCTTTGCGAGAAAGGCTAGAAAAAATCGGTTTGAATTTACCAGCCGGCAGGCGTAAGGCCGCAAATGTCACTTTACTCACCTCCCTGGTGGAAGGTAAGCCGAGGGTCGCAGCTCCCTTCACACCCCTGCTCTGAGCTCCTGTCTGACATCCACAAAAAAAAAAACCCAAAACAAAACAAAAAACCAAACAAAACCAAACCAAACAAAACAAAAAACCCCACCCTAAAAACCGCCAACTTTTGGGATCAGGTGGGAAAACCTTGTAAAGGTGAAAATCAGGGTGGGTTAGGAGGAGCACTGTCACGGTTAAGGATACCATTCCCAAAAATGAAGTCATTGTCTGGAGGATCACTGATCCCTCTTGGTGGCACGAGTGAGGGAGCGTGTCTGTGTGTGTACGTGTGGATATTTGTGTGTACATTTGTGTGCGTGTGTAACTCTGCAGGGCAGCCCCACTCCTCATGCTGTTAATTTCCACCCTGTGATCTCCGATTCTAGGTCTACTCCGTCCTCCTGCTAATTCGCTCCTCCTGAGCTGATTTGTGGCCGCTACAAAATGCTCAGTGAAGAAAAACTATACAAAATTACATTTTTTTCTTTTATTGGTAAAAAATCAGAGCAATTTAAGAGTAGCAGAGCTCGGTTTCCCTTAAGGTGGCTGGAGCTGAATAGAGACCAGCTACTCCCGAGGAAGGAGAGAGGGAAGGGCAGACTGAAGTTTCAAGTAATTTCAAGTCAACTAACGTCATTTTGGTGGCCAGTGTGTTACTTTGATTTGTTGTTACTGTATCGACAAGGAAAAGTTAGAGCCACTAATAGGTTAGGGTTATGTGCGTGTTTATGCTAAGAGAAGCTGGACTTCCTCCAAGAAAAACCTAACTGGAATAGTATGGATGCAATTATGAATTATATGTATCTGCATTACACATACACACCGAGAGGCGTATAAATAATCCACTTATCTCTTCTGCGTATAAAGCGAGCGTAAATATTTGTGCTAGATATTAACTTTGCGACTCTTTTGATTGAGTTATGTGAGCGACAAGACCTCGCCGCTCGCAGAGCTGAAGGAGAAAAGACGGAGGCTGAGGGGGGGGAGCTCCCCCTCCAGCCGCGTGTGGGTGATGCCGAGAGTGCAAGGCTCAGTGTGGGTATAGCTAGGGAAGGTGCGAAGCATTTCGGGGGGCACTGAGCGCCCTGTTAGTGCAGCTTCACCCCCACGGTGTGTGTGGAGCTCCGTGCGCTCTGCTCGCTGCAGCGCCAGCCTCACCCCGCAGCTGGTGTGAGGTTCAAAAGCCGGTGGGGTTGCGTGTAGTGATGCTAAAATGTGTGTCAAGTGTGCAGTAAGGTGTACATTCCCCTCCTTTCCCCTGATTCCCTTACAAGTCAACAGTTTGCCTCCAGAGAGTTCCCTCCTTTTGGAAGAAGCTGCACCTGATGGAGTTTTATCTCCTTTTTTTTTTCTTTTTTTTTTTTTTTCTTCTCTCGCTCCTTCCTGCCAGCAGCCAGGTTTAGCATAGCTGCTCCTGTATCGCCAGAACAGGAACGCTCCGGTCGGTCCCGGCCCGCGGTGCCCGGAGGCTGCCTGGGAGGAGCGTGCCCGGCTCGGGAACCCCCGCTCCAGGCTCTGCCGGGCGCCCTGGCCCTCATTAACCGGTTTGATGATTAGCGAGAGGCATCGGAGAGCAGCAGATGACGCTGGAAAGCAACTCCTGGCAGTTAAAAATAACCCGGTCCCGGAGTTATTAGACATACCTGCTTGCTGGAAATCTTCCCCCTCGTCCCTCGGGCGATGCTTTAAAGGGTTTAACGCTTTATTCTAGAGGGGCTGAGCTATAATCTGGTGGAATCCCTCTAGAGTCTGAGGGGTTTTTTTCCCCCCTCCTCTTTTCCTCCGTTCTGCAGCTACTGGCTTCTTGTGGCACGAAGTACATCAGTAGGAGTTGGGTGACACAAACCTCTGTAGGCAAGAAACCTGAAACCAGGCAGGCAGGAAAAGTGAATTAGAATTAGAATAATAACTATTTTGTTCACAGAAAAAGTTGCCATCTTTCCACCCGGCAGACAAGAGTTCTTTTTGCATGATGGTCAGTTAAAAACGCAGATTTTTAAGTTGCCATGGGGCTAAATGCAGTTATCTCCATAATTTTACAGATGTGGCGATAAATGTGATAATGACGCAAGTGCCCTGTGTGGATGAATTGTGTCTATAACGCCCCACAAAGAATTTGCATCAATATTAATAATATATCCACATCTGTTAAATTTTGGACAGTGATCTGAGGTATTGAAACAGGAGCAGTTTCTCTGCTCTTTAGAGAAGTTTGGATCCTTAGTTTTTCAGGATTTGACAAATTTCCACTTGCATTTTTCTTTGGTCCAGTTAATTTTAAAGTTTAGCGTGTGTGTGTGTGTGTGGTGTGTGTGTGAACCCTTCCCTCCGTTCTGCACCAGCAGCTGAGGGGCACGGACCCACACGAGTCCGGTGTAGCAAAGACAAATCTCATCAGCTCAAAATCTGTCCCATCGACTTCTGTCCCCAGAATAGGGCTGGTGGGGGGAAAACACACAGCTGGAGCCTGTCCCTGAGGTGGAAGGGGTCGTGGCAGGTTTCCAAACACGGCTCAAAGGAGCTGGTGTCCCCCAGAGCAGCCGTGGGCTCCGCCCGGTGTCCCGGCGGGTCGGAGCCAGCCCAGCCCGGTGCCCGCAGGTGTTAATTCCCGTCTCGTTCCCTCCAGGTGAGGCCGTTCATTTAGCTCGGGATTTTGGGTACATCTGTGAAACGGAGTTCCCAGCCAAAGCTGTTTCTGAGTACCTGAACAGACAGCACACGGACCCCAGCGACCTCCACTCCAGGAAAAACATGCTGCTTGCTACAAAGTGAGTGCCATGTCCTTCTGCCCTTCTCGCAGAAAATCTTCCCTGCCCTCAAACTCTTCCTCTGAGCCCGTTTGGAAAGCAGACGGAATTTCCAGGCTCTAAATTCCAACAGCCCCGCGGGGAGGAAGGATGCTCAAATCACCCAAAGGACGTGGGGATCCCGCCAACAGACCCTGCCCCTGTAGAGGTTATAGGTGATGCTTCCCTAGCTGTTATACATTACTTCCAAACCATCCCCAGTTAAATATTTTTTTTATGTAAAGTGGACCAAAAATTTGTATTTCACTTCCACAGTGTGTTTATCTGTCCCTGCTGCCGCTCACACACACCTGTCTGCGACCAAATTGCAATGCCTTTCCCATATGATTTAATTAGAAATATTTATTTAAAAAAAAAAAAGGAAAAAAAGAAGAGAATAAAAGTAAAAGCCCACCACCATCCACTGCTAATGACTGTCGATCTGCCCCCCCCAGCCCACCTCTCTCCCTCGGGACTTCCTCGGTGGGTGTGCTCTATGTGATGATTTACACCAGGCTGTGCCTCCCAGGCTGCTCACTGGGTGCTTCACGGTTTGCTCGGATACTCGGCAGTGGATGCTGAGTGTTCACACATCTTCATCTGCCAGGAATAAAAAGGGGGGAAAAAATAAAGAAAATAAAGGAAAATCCCAGCCCAAACAGGTCTCATTTATTTCATGCTCTGGGACGTGGCTTGCCTCCGATGACAGTGTAATTTAAAGAAATATATGGAGGGTTGAAAAATCATTTGCTCAAATTTGTCCAGATGTTTCTTAGACGTGATTGGAATTTGATTGCCCTTTTCCGCAGGGTCAGAAGATATTAATGTCCCAGAACTTTAATTGCTCACAGACCCTGCTTTGCTCTTTGAAGATGTAAAATGTTGGACTCATTACTGTTTGTTCTCCAAATTCAAAGTTTCCTCTCTTGCACCTTCTTAATGGATAATACACATAGAAGTAGACCTTTATCTTTCCTCACCCTCTGAAACCTTTAACCCACTGGGAATTTCAGAGAATTTCAGAGGATGAGAGCTGAATGTCTTTTTCAAGGGTTTCTTTTTTTTTTTTTTTTAATTCTGGTCTTTTTTATCTCCAGTTCCTGGGTAAGCACCTGTCTTAAAAAACTGATTCCTTTGGGTATCCTTAAAGAAACTATTCCTGTGGGAACCCCACCAGTCTCCAGGGTTTCTGAATTGCCCAGGCACCTTTTGACTTGAAGGTCTTATGGACCAGAGTAATTCAAAATAAAGTATTTGTGTTTGAATTCATTAGAAAAAACAAATCAGACTTTTCAAAGGTGCAGACAAACAACCAAGAGCCAGATGTCAACTCTGATGTGGTAGTTGGGGTGTCATGCCCCCAGAATAAAATGGGAAGTGCTTGCTTGGCTTCTCATGCCATGAACAAGCCAGCATGGAGTCCCAAAAATCCTGATTTTCTCAAAAAGACAGCCCAGCCTGAGCAGTCAGAGGCTCTGTTTTAGCCCTTCCCTGCACCAGGCCCCTGTGCCACCCAAAAGTTCTCAGTGCATGGCTGTGCTTTCCTTCAGGAACAGTATTTCTGGGAGCTGCCTTGAGCCAGGCTCAGGCCTCTGGGAGGATGGGTGCTGGGCACATCCAGGGCACATTTCCCTTCCAGCCTGGCTACTTCTGAAGCCACCAGGCAGGGCTGGGTTTTCACAGTGCTCCAGAAGCATCCTTGGGGCTGCTAGAGAGATTTTAATCCCCAGAAGTGGTGTTATCCCCTGAAAAGCATCATTCTGAGCAGGGAGCTGCTGGGGGAAAGGATGGTGGCAAAAAGGTCCCATCCCATGTCCTGGGATCAATTTTGGCCCTTGGCTGTCACAGAGAATTGTTGGATGAGCCTAACAGCAGCTCTTCTCTCCCTCTCTTTGCCTTTCTTGTCTTCCCTGCAGGCAACTTTGTAAAGAATTCACAGATCTCTTGGCCCAGGACAGAACGCCCATTGGGAACAGCCGGCCCACCCCAATTTTGGAACCGGGCATTCAGAGCTGCTTGACTCACTTCAGCCTCATCACCCACGGCTTTGGGGCCCCCGCCATCTGCGCTGCCCTCACGGCCCTCCAAAACTACCTGACTGAAGCTCTCAAAGGCATGGACAAGATGTTCTTGAACAACAACACTGCTAACAGGCACACATCTGGCGAAGGACCAGGTAGTAAAACTGGAGACAAGGAAGAGAAACACAGAAAATGAGAGAGAGAGAGAGAGAGAGAAAGAGAGAGAGAGAGAGGAAAAATTAGAATGAAAGAAAGGAAAAGGAAAAAAAAAGTTAAATAAATAAAAGGAGAAGAGAGAGAGATAATCTTTTAAAAGAAAACCGTCTTAATTTTAGCTTTAAAAATACTGGATTGGGCTTTGGAAGAATTCTATTAGGTAGGACAAAATAATAATAATGATAAATAAAAATAATAATAATAAAAGAAAGACAATAATTTAAGATCAGAGGAGCACAATGGCGCAAGACCAGTGGTTCAGAGTCTCTTGCCAGGAACATGTGAAGACAACCACCAGGATTTTTTTCCCCACTTCTGTTCTTTCACATTTTTTAAATAATGATTGGGGGGGAGGGGAATATAATAATAATTAATAATAATAATAAAAGAAAGAAATGAATAACTTATTGGAAGAAATCGGAGAAACATTTTTGGTGTCAGTGCTTTGATTTCTTGAGCTGCATGGTCTGTCTTGCTGATAATTTTTTTTTTATTATTTTTTTTTTGTTTTGAACAACGTCCTGTCTCCACCTAGACTAAAACAATCTTCCAGAGTGTTCCTTTCTGAGCAACCCCATGGCCTGATTCCCCTCAGCTCTTCCCACCTCATCTCACCACCCTGGTTCTGTCTAGACTAGGAAAGGAGGGGAGGTCCCAGACCCCTCACCAAGCCATCAACACCAGCTGCATTCACAGCAGCTGAATTTAACTTTAGGTGCCACCAGAGGGGACGTTGGGGGTCGCCGTGGCTCGGTTGAATCTGCCAGCTCTATTTTTTAAGAACTATTCTGTGTTTTTTCCTGGTCTAGACAGACTGTCTGTTTAGATTGGCAGCGTTTACAGGTGTGTCTGGGTGCGTGTGTGCCTCTGTGTGTGCATCTGTGTATGTGCACACCCCACTCCCCAGGGAGGCCTGGGTATCCTGTGTATGTTTGTGGGTATATATGTATATATGTGGATATATACATATATATAAATACAGAGAATATGCGCGCGTAGCCACGCATATTAGTGCATGCAAACATACCTTTGTAATTTAGTAATTTTGTCTTTGATGGTAAAATGCCTTGTCTATAATGGGTTGCAAAATTTTGGAAGTAAGGTCTGGTACAATATCAGCGCTATCTGATTTCTTAGTTTTCTGAGATCTCCTCTTTTTCTCTAGGGAGTTTTATATTCCTAACTATGCCAATGTTTCAGTCCTTAATTTCCTTGACTAGTGTGTGTGAGAGAGCTCTTCCCCCATTTTTAAAGAACTGTTAACAACAACAAAAAATGAGTGATATGAGTATGTAATTCTTTCTCAGGAGTATGCACTATTTTATTTTCTTCTGTTTCCTAAAGCTTTGCCCGCTTGGCTTATGAGCTTCTTCAAAGAGGACTAGAGATCCCTACACAATATATCAGGTACAGAGAAAAAAAATCCACAATTCTGATATTCTGATACTTTTTATTTTTTGCTTTTTTTGCTTTTTCAAATCAAAGCCAGTTGTTACTGCATTCTGTAGGTGCACTTCTTTAAAGAAGCTCAAAGGGAATAATTTGAACGAGATAAAAATATAAGTTGAAATCGAGGTGTACTGTTGCAAAGAGAATAAGAGCTGTGTTGAATGTTACAGCACTTGCTTGGCACTAGGGTTTTGTACCCAGGGAGGAAAGAGTTGCCATGTGAGCTGGCTCCTCGTGATGGGAGTGGGGAGGGTTTGCCAGGGAATACCCTGATTTCTGAGCTCAGTCTGAGGAAATCTGTTTCTCTTAGAAAGATTTTTTTTTATTTTTAAAAAAGAATGTCTTGTGACTCTTGCTTTAGAACAAGTCAGTGTGGTGAGGGGGGCACAAACTTCTTAACTCCAATGTTTTTCTTGGTGGTTTGGTGTCTGACAGGAAGTCTTATGCGTATGATTTGGGGTGGTGGGGGTGAAGGGGAAGTCTTATTTCTTTCCTCTCTCTTCTTTTCTTTTTTCAACATACATTTCTCTGTCTCCTCTGGTAAAAATAACACTGAAGTGTAAGGATGTGAATCTCTGTTTGGATTCTGCCATGTTGGGTAATTGCATGTGTTTCTCAGTGGGGTAGGGCTCGTGCACTAACGCATCTCTTTGCTTATGTCAGAGCTGGGTGTGGGTAAATCTCCTGGAGTCACAGGCAAAATTCCAGTGGGGTCAGGCCTCCCCCTAGGATGCCTGTGAAAGCTGCAGGACTCAGTCCCACCATCCCAAGCAGGCACACCTGAACTCAAAACAAGAGAGAGAGAGAGAGAGAGAGAAACCTTAGTCTTGCTTTCATTTTGAGATACCTTCCAAAGTGGATAGTGAGGGAGAAATAATTCTGCAATGCTCTCAACATCCCTCGATGAAATGGTCTCAAAACAAAAGAGCAAACGATCCTCTTGTCCCCTTCAGTGCCCTTGAGACATGGTTACAGCTGAGGGCCTGCTCTGCTTTTCAAATCTTCATGCAGCCAGGTCTCAGCTCTTGTTCTCTGCTTGTGATTTGGGACACGTGGCAACAGAAATCCAGCGGTGATCCAGCCCCCAAGAGCACTGGCCCCTCCCGAGCTGCTCCTCACTCATGTACCTTTGGCTCTTCTGGGGCAGTGGGGGCTCTCCTGTGAGAAAATGGGGAACTGGGGCAGGCAGCCTTCTCCATGGGTTGTTGGGATGAGTTGGAGGCAGTCTTAGACCCTGGCATGCCCCTGCCAGTGGGTTTGGTTGTGGCAGGGATTGTCACATCCCTGTGGATGTCACCGGGGGAGGTGTAGTGGTCAAACCATGGGTCCCCCACCAGCAGGCTGAGGACCCTCAGACTGAAAAACAACATCCAGGCAACCCCCAGTCTCTCAAATCTTCCCTTGCCAACCACCCCAAAGTCCCTCAGGCTTCTGGGGAAGGACAATACAGGCTCCAGTGCAGGGCATGGCCCAGCAGTGGTGCTAGGGGAAGGCAAAGAGGGGATCTGGGGAGGAACAAATGGCTCCAGCTGGAAGCACAGCTCCCTTCTCTGTCTGATGGGAATATCCTGTTTGTTGGAGCAGAGCACCAAGTGTTGGATGTTGCCTTGCCTTCCCCCTGCAAATAGGATTTGTGAGGAGCCTGTGGGTTCAGCCCTTCAGCATCTCCTATCCCAGTGGGGCTTTTGGGTGTGGGGAGACCCCAAATCAGCTGTCAGTCTTCCACATCCCCAGCTGCATGTGCAGGGCCACGGGAACCTGCCCCCTGCCACCCCAGAGCTTCCAGCTGAAGGCTTTGGGGCTGTGTTGGGAACGGCCTTTCCTTGTCTTTGGGGAAACGTAGGAGATTCCCCTTTTAGCTGCAGAGGACAGTGTCCCACCACTGTAGGATAATGGGGAGAGGGAGCCCTTGGAACTTCTTGGGGAAAGACTTACATGTGTGAGGGCCTGACCCTGCTGCTGCTGAAATCTTCCCTAGACACAGGTTTGGTCACCTGGACCACGACCTAAACCTTGAGCAAGTTGAGGGAAGAGTTTCAGTCTGTCCCTTGTGCCTTCTCCCTGGAGGAGACAAACTGCAAATGCCAGACTGTGCAGTGCTCAGGCAAAGTAAAGCCAAACCCCCACTGATTGCAGTGGGATGCCCTGCCCCAATTGCTCCCCAAAGTGTGGAGACAAAACTCATTAGATTTATGATTTAGTGCAATCAGGCAGAAAACAGGAGAGGAGCACAACTCTCTGTCCTTCTCCCCAGCCTAGTGCTGTCCCAGAGGGAATTACTCATTGCTTGGTGACTCCTGTCAGTGCCAGGTACAGAAGTTCCCCCCAAACTAAACTCAGCCTCCCTCTGGAAGGTTTTTTCCTGCTCCCTTCCACTTTCCCAGCCTGACTACTTCTGTTGGCGGGACATCTCAGACGTTTATCAGATAATTGAGTTATTAAAAGATTTGGTTTCCTCGGGATCACAAATCAATAAACAGGAGGATTAACACAGCAGCTTTGCTTTGTAACTCAAGGGAAAAGTTTGAGGAGAGATCATGAAAAGTTTGTTTTCAAACCAAACAGGTGGGTTGCTGTAAATTTTATTTCATTCTTAGTCTCACTTTTTTTTTTTTTTAAATAACAATTCTTTATTTGCCGTTGGGAAGATCTTTACTTTCGTATGCTCCCTGACTTTTTTTTTTTCCTGGTTGTTATTCACACAAGATGTGATGGAAACAAGAAGCCAATTTTATGGGAATCCTTTTACAACCCGACGGTTTCCTTAAAATCGGGTTGTGTCTTGTCCCACCTAATAGAAATTCTCTGTGAGAAGCTGTTTAAAGTCCCTTTGCATCCCAGACCAATCTCTCCCCAAATCCCCAAATTTGCATTTGGGGCTGGGAGGGAGCGGGGAAGGATGGTTTTAAGGCCTTCAGCTGTGCCCAGAGGGCTTATTCCCTTCTCCTGCTCCTCTCTTTGCGACCGGTTTATCACACAGACTTGTCCGGCTCTGTTTTAATACATTTCTCGGGGAATTTGGTGCTTGTTTCAGCTGCCGTAAGCATTTACCAGATCGATCCAGACAACCTCCCCCTCCCCTCCGGCTTCCCTGTGTGAGAGAGACCGTAGGCTTTTTACAAATAGTATATTTTCTTATACAAAGGGAAAAAAAAATAAAAGAAAACATCCCCGAACACACTGGCAAACGCCTGAACATTTCGAGAGAGACGAAACACTGTGTGCCAGCAAGAAATAAAGGCAAAAAAAAAAGAAAAAAGAAAAAAAAAGACCCAAACAAATGCAAAGCTATGAAAAAGCAAATGAAAAACTGAAAAGATGAAAGAAAAAAAAAAAATTCTCCTTTTATGCCCCAAACGATCCCTTTCACCTCCTCTTCTTGAAAATCAGACCATGCAGTGAGAAATATCAGTTTATCGACTCTTCCTGAGAAGAAATGTGGAGAGGCATTCAGTATTGAGTTTGTATATATTTATTTATGCTTAATTTAATGGGAATGTGTAAATATGGCGAGCAAGTAGTTTTTGGGTTATTTATCTGTGACTCTATACCTCTGTGAATGGGTAGGGGAATTTAAAAATGAAAAGTATAAAAAAAAAAAAAACAACAAAAAAGAAAGAAAAAATAAAACCAACAAAAAAAAAAAAATCCCGCTTGACTAGATAGTATCCTATCTGAATCTTTTCTGTTCTTTATAGACAAGCTGTTATGGTAATGGGTAGAAATTGGTTTCTTGTCCAGTGATGACCTGATTTACATAAATAATAAGAATAAGAATAAAAAAAAAGAGATTGTTGTGTTTTGTTGTATTTTCCTCTTCAGTTTTTTTGAATGTTGGTGCTGCTTTGATTCTGCAGACGGATTTACTTATAACGCCAAGAAGTCTTTATTTTCCCAATCTAGGCTTTGGGGAAATTCAGGACATGTCTCTACATTAAAAAAAAGAAAAGACAAAAAAAAAAAAAAAGACAATAAATATTGCTTCTCAGAAATGTTGGTATTTTATTTCTGTCTGACTCAAAAGTGTCCATATTTTTCCCACTCTTACCTCTTCACTCTAAGCAGACCTATAATAAACCTCATGTCATGTTAACGTGAGCTTTTGTTTCATTTTGCTTTAGCCAGCTGAATTCGGAGTAAATATTTTTCTTTCTAAAGTATGAGCCATTAAAGGAAAATTTTATGTAAGCCTGCAACTCAGCAAAGTTTTTTTCCCCTCCCACCGCTATGTTATTGTAACTGTACATTTCGCTTGTGCATACCTGGATGTCTGTAAATAGATGTGTATTTATATATACTCTTATCTAGAGATCGGGAGTGATGTTCGTATTCACAGTGCGGGTTTATTTTCTACCTTTGGGTCTACATTTGCAGCACCAGCAATTAGCAAAAGGAAATAGTCAAACGAAAACTTCTTTCTCCCCCTTCCCCCTTCCCTTCCCCTCCGTTCCCAAATCGGATTTATTTAGGTTTGTAATCGCCGCAGAGCTGAGGGCAGATCCGGATCCCCAGGGTGAACCCGGAGCCACTCCGGAGTGACTCTGGGTTTACCCTGCGGCTGGAGGAAGGAGGAGGGGGACTAGATTAGGGCCTCAGGATTTTTTAATTAATTGTTTTTTACTGATATTATAGAAAATACTTTTTTTCCCCTCCTCTTTTTTTTTTTTTTCCTGGAAAGGACTGTCAATTTAGCCCTGCGCACACAGTCACCCTGAAAACAAACCCACACGTGTGCTCGAACGGAGCCCTGAGGGTGGAAAACCGGTTTAAAGCCTCGCTTTTACTGCGGTGAACTATTCCAGTTAAATACCCGGTCTCAAGGCTCGTCTGGGTTGGGGTTTATCAGTTCGTTTTTAGAGAGAGCGGTCTGTGGTTGGAGAGGGAAGAGGGAGAGGTGCAGGAGCCCTGACAGGCGGTGGATCGGTTTTTGCAACCTAATATTTCTCTCGGAGGGGATGGGGGAATAGCAGAAAATAAATCCATCCCCACCTCCATCTCCCAAACTACCTCCCTTCTCCCTCTCCTTCCAGCTTGGACTACAGGAGCCGCCTCAGCTGATCGCCCATGGTGTCCAAAATAAATCATCATCTTCATCATAATAAAAAAAACCAAAACCAAACAACATTGCAAACGACGACCCCAAAGTGTGTTCTATGGGAAAGCTTTCGAGGCTCGGCTGCCTCGGCTTCAGCCAGGCTTGGACTCAGCCGTGACCTACTTTCTCTCCGTGGTGTGATGGCAAAAACGCCCGGAGCAAGTTTGTGGGGCCCGGGATGGCGGAGGCGGGAGGGTGGATGGATGTATGGGGGGACGGGGACAGCAGCGCCGGGGTCCGGGCGCGGGGGAAACGACCTGGGGGAGCTGCGGGACAAAGAGCGAAGGGAATCCCCCCGCTTTCCCTTTCCTAATTTTTACCTGGACTTCGCAGGGCGGGGACCCCCAGACCTCCCCTCCTCCGTCCCTCTGAGCCAGCTGCGGGCAGTGGGGGGGTAAGGATGCCGCTGGGCTGGGAATGCCGGCGGCACCGGAGCCGATTCCCTAAAGCCAGGCTGCATGCCACGCTTTTTTAGTTTGTTTTGTTTGCTTTAGTTTTAATCGCACCGATGGTATTATTTTTAGAAGAGCACATGTTTTGCATGAAACCTTCCAAAACAGCCCTCGCCGTTCCCAGCGGAGTCTTGGGGGAGATTGTTTGGAGGGAGAGGGGGGGATCAGGAAGTTTCTCTGTTGTGCAGGAACTGTGCAACAGTTACGTAAAAAGAGAATTAAAAACAAAACAAAACAAAACAAGAAGCCAAAACCCCAAACCAAAACGAAAACAAATGCACCGGGAAAAGCTCTCCTGAAAAAACTCAGCAGAAGCACCCGCTTGTGGAAACCGAGGGCTCCCTTTAAAACGGGACCCGAAGAAACGAGGAAGGGCTCACCCCAAGTTTCCCAGGCTCCCGGCGACTGTGTCAAGGTTGCAAATTCAAAGCACATCTATGTGTGTGTTTATAATAAAGTGCACTTCGCTGCTTCGGGAGGCAGTGGTGTGTCCTGCCTCCTCCCGGGCCGTGCAGCCAGCTGGGACACTGAGACACGGGGCTCTGGAAATGCGGCGTCAGAAAAGCAGGAATATTCTTGCTGATCTCCTTTTCACTACCTTTTCCCAGAGATCTTCAACAAGACAAGATCAGATTGATGTCTCTTTTTCTCTCTTTCTGTCTCTCTCTCTTTCTTTCACTTCCTACCTATCTACCTATGTCCTGGTCTTCCTCCTCTCATCTTCCCCAGCTAAGGATAAACCCAGGAGTGGCCGCAGTAACCCCAGCAAGCCCAGCCGTACCCCAGCTCAGCATCACCTCCCCTCCCCGCGGCGCTGGGCTCTCATCTGCTTTCCCAGCCATGACCAGCAGGGATCTTCCCTCCCTCTGCCTCTCCTGCCTTGCCCCGTTCTCTTCCTTTAAACTCCAGGTAGTTCTAGTTTCCATTACAAAACTTCAGCGTGATTTATATAGTTATAACCATCAGTTCTGTCTTTCATCGCTTTGGGGTGAACTCCTTTCTTGCCTTCCTTTGGCTTTTTTTCCTGCCTTTTCCCTCCCTACCTGCATGGTATGGCCCACATTTATACGAGACCTCATAAATAACATCTGGTGTCCCTATGATGGAACTAGTCAAATGTCTTAAATATTCCCCTGGACCAATATATTCACCGAATTCCTTCATTTTCTCTGTCTGTCTCGTAAACAGGCTTCCACACATATTTTTCCCCTGTAGCTGGAAGTGTACCTGTGTCTGTGCACAGCTGTACCAGGACTTTGTGCTACATTTCGTGTCACAGCTCCGCGTAGCTCCAGAGTCGGTTCCACTGCTGGCTTTTAGGAGTTAAGGGAAAAACAAAAACGCTCCTTGTCCTTGCCTTCGGAATTTAACCCTTGCAGGAGAGTCCAGCCGGTGCAAGGGGCCGGTCCTTCCCGGAGCTCTCCCCTCAGGGCTGGGCTCTGCTGCTTTCCGCGCATCCCGGGGTCCCAGCGGAGGAAGGGCTGCCCCGATTACCCTTCCAGCAAAATCCCCCCTCTGCCTGCGAACGCTTCCTGGGGCAGGGAGGGATAAATCTCTGGGGGTTTACGAATTAAGAGTGTCTCTTTTCTCTCTGCTTTATACGAAGAAGGAAAAAATCCCTCAGAATCTTATGCAACTACGAAATGACCGCAGTCACTTGGAGCCTCCTCCGAACAACATTAAAATAAAAAAAAAGAAAAAAAAAAAAGAAGAAAAAAGTGTATGTGTGTATTTGTGCATGTATTTCTCACCCGAATTTTCAGAATCTTTTTTACCTTCTCCGGCCTCGAATGGGGCAAACTTACAAAAAAATTTCCCAACCAAAATAACTCCGAAACCACCCAAATCTAACATTTGCAAAGTGTTTTTTGATACAAAGGCAAACACTGGACCTGCACGGTTCCCCAGCGTGGGGAAGTGCTGTGGCAGTCATTATTAGTCCCGTTAAATACCCAGCGAAATCGCACGCATCTCCTGGCAGCGTGAGAGGAGGATGCTTTCCTCAGGTCCAGAGGAACACTCTTTAAA
Source organism: Irena cyanogastra (assembly GCA_013397155.1). Classification (NCBI taxonomy): domain Eukaryota; kingdom Metazoa; phylum Chordata; class Aves; order Passeriformes; family Irenidae; genus Irena; species Irena cyanogastra. Next base: position 497,172 of record VWZV01016546.1, read on the forward strand.
ACAAAAACATCTGACTCCTTCCAGGTGATAAATCAGTGCACGTTGAGGTTTACAAAGAGCATTCTCTACAACTGCAATAATATCCGTAGTTTTACTCGTTTAAAACACCAATGTGAATGAAATGCGTGTGGGCATTGATTTTCCTTGTAAAAATCCGTCGAAGTACCAGGGAAGAAGTTTTGCCTCATGAAATCAGCTCTGACCACAGTTTGTCTTCGTGCACAAAGCATCACCTGGCAGGTTTTTTTTTCTCCTGTGAAACTCCCAGTAACTTAACCAGAAGTTGCAGTTTTCTCAAAAATCTGTGACCAACGATTGGGGTGAGATTGGCCTCGGACACCCCTAAATTCCGCTTTATTCCAGTGCAGAATGGAACCTGTTTTGGCTGGGAAAAAGGGAGCCTGATTCCAGCTCAGTATAGAAAATCACAGTGCGATAACTGGTAATGATGGGAAGAAGGTGGGGAGTGGTGGTGGAAGAACTGCAAACGGGGCTAGAAAATATTTTTTGGGGAAAATGGTTTCTACCGAAATAATCTGGAATAAAAAATACATTTTAAATTGGAGAGCAGGAAGGAAAGCAGCGAAATACTTGAAAACGAAAAGTTGTGGATTTTGATATTAAGATGAGAGGGTGAATGTGAGAGGTGGATCCGCTCGAGAAACGAAGTAAACACCGGCTCTAACCTGCCCCAGAGCCACCTGCTCATCCCTACACTGTCACAGCGCCGTGCAGCCAGATGAATGGGGACTGAGAGACTGAAGGAGGCTGTGGTTAAACACGTCCAATCCTGATTTCCCAGGACCTGGCCGTCGCAGCCGGAGCCTGAAGGCTTTTTCTTCAGCTGCCGGGGGAGGACGGGGCGATGGCCGAGGCAGAGCAGGGACCTCCTTATTTCTCCTTCTCCTTCTCCTTCTCCTTCTCCTTCTCCTTCTCCTTCTCCTTCCGCTTCACAGGTTTCTCTAAACTTTAACTTAAGAGTGATATGAGACGAGGCTGAGGTCGAGCTGAGCCCCGACCTGAAAACTCGCATTTTGGACAGAGATGGTTTTTCTACTCCCTTCTTTTATTTTAGTATGTATTACAGTTTTTCCTCACCCTCCTTGCTCTGGCTTAGAAGTTTGGGCGTGTTTGGAAAGTTTGGAAAGAATAAACATTAAAAAAAAAAAAAAAAAAGAGGCAAGTTGGTTACAGAGAGTTTCCCGTCTGGATAAAAGGTGATAATTGTGGTGGTTTTCTCGCTGATGTGGAGCAATACCAGCACCCCAAATAAACACCCTGGGCTGGAGTACAGTCCCGCGTAGGGCTTTCCCCCCTTTTCCAGCGGTAAAAATCGTGCCTGTGTGTTTGTGTACACACACGTGCTTGTGCTACTGACCTGCGGGAAATATTTCACAGCTACTTGTCTCTCCCGATGCAGAAAACGAAGGGTACGAGGTCATTAAAATGAAGAGTTCAGGGATGTTTCCTCCTTTCCGCACTTGCTTTTTCCATCTCTCTGTTTCTGCGCCCCATCCCATGCAGGCAGAGCCTTTCCCAGGCTCTTTTATTTGCCCAAAACACCTGACACACGGCTCCGGGAGGCTTTTTCTGCAGTCTGGGCTCCAAGTCCTGCTGGGAGGGATGGCTCCGCTCTGAAACGCGCTCGGACAGGGCTGATGGAAAACGAGAATTAACAGTGATAGGGAAGGGGGGAAATTTGGGTTAACCCCAGTGACATCGGTAATCCTGACTAGGTAATAATAATAGTAATAATAATAATGATAATAATAATAATAATGATAATAATAATAATGCTGCCACCACAGATATAATAATATAAAAGCCAGGAGAAGAGGGAGAAAGACCTAAAAGGGAGCTCATCCTTTTCCCAGCCTCATCACCACCTCCTTCAACCTTGCAACCCTCTCCCCTTCCTGGGGGGGTCTGCACAACCCCAAAGCGGCCCCTTCTCCCCTCCATGCAGGGTGATAAGGAGATTGCTCTGCCCGCTCTGCTTCCCCGACTTCCCCCCTTCCCCTCGCCCCCTTCCCAACATCCTGTCAAGCAATAGGCTGTAAAATAGTTATCCAGCCCAGCACACAGGCAAGTGCCGTTTGAGAGTAATTTCTGCCCCGAGCACTTGGCCGGGGGCAAAGCAAGCGTGCTCTCTAACTGATCAACCTGGATATTTCATTATTCATTAATTTACTGTTTAACCAAATCCCACTCATTATCAGAGGCAACGCTTGGCAGAGCCCAGCGAACAGTAGCAGTTGGTGTCAGGCGTGGAGAATTGGCCCATTTGATCCTGGGCTGTTTTATTATTCAACACCACTGACTGAGAAAAAGGCCCATGAATAATAAAGAGCCAAAGCGTGTTTGAACTGAGAAGCATGACACAGCCTTACAAAACAGCAGTTAGGAAATTAAAGGCGAGGTGGCCCAGGCTTTGCATTTTTTATTCTCACTGTGGGCACAGGCATTGGGATTCCACATTTTTGTTGGTCCTGTGTTTATTGTTGTCGCTGTTACTATTTTCCCACAAGCTGTTTGAGAGGTGTGAACCCAAAATGTGGATTGGGATCTTTTTTATTGCAAAGTTGCTCTCTCTGCTCTATCCTGATAATAGTTTTTGTTTTAATAACATATGTTGTGCTGCATGATTTTTTCCCCTTCCTTTACTCCATAGCAAATGAGCCCACTACAAACATCAGACATGGATAATTTTGGGTGTAAATCCACAAAAACCCTCTCAAGAGAAAGTTAACTGAGCACTGGGATGCCAGTGGTGCCACAGAAACTCTGCTGAGATCCCAATGGACACTCAGGGCTGGATCTAGTCTTTGCAGATCAAGCCTCCAGAAAAATACTACTCTGAAGGCATTTTTCATATTTTGATGAAAAATCAAAATAGGCAGTGATGGATCATCAGCTGAAAAGAAGAGTGCCCCTCCTAGAGAGTGACATCATTTAAAATTTTTTTTCACGTTCCTAGCAAATGATTGAATTGTAATCCTTACTGTGACCATAAAGCTTTTCACTCTTTGGAACCCAGATCTTTGTCCCTCGGCCTTAACCTTGTCTTAAGTATGGCAGAAAAGATAGCACAGGTGCTATCTCAGTTACATCAGGACGGGATTTCCCAAAATGCTTCCATTTCTGTAGGGTGTGTGAGAGTGGTGACTATGGAGAGGTGGCACCTAGAATGGCTTTAAAAAAATGGTGGTTAAAAGATTGGATCCTAAAAAAGAATGAGGAGCAGGCAGCCAACAGCAGCTTGGAAAAATGTTGATCAAAATACCTCTGATTTATAATAGTCATACAAGAACATTGCAGCAGGCGACTTGTCTGAAGCCACAATAATCACAGGAGTGAACTTGGAGTATTCACAGCAGCCAAACCTGAATCTCACCCTCTTCAAACACAAGAGCTTTGCAAGGCATTTGGTCAAGATATTCTTTCTGTCTTATCGTTGTGATCTTTGTTGATTATGACAATGCTGTGGTGAAATACTTTCTAATTTTTCAATGTTGCATTACAATTTCTGTTATATCCTTAAAATTATTGAGTTGTGGCAAAAATCTGTCTTTTAATCTTTCCACGAGGAGATGGCAGGAAGCATTTAGCCCTCTATATCTTTCTCACCTCCTTCTGTTGGCTTTGCCAAGGATTGTGCAGCAGCCATGGTATTTCAGTCCCTGCAGGAATGCTGGGCAGAACACACAATATTGGGTCTGGAATGGGGGTGCCATCCCTGTGACACTGACACAGGCGTGTCCCCCCTCTGTGGTTTGCATCTCTTCAGGCTTGGACAGTCCTGAGGATGTTTGGATGGTGAAAAGAGATGGTTCCCTCTTTTTGTGTCTCTCCCTACCTTCTCTCTCCTCTGCTCTCCTGCCCCTCTGAGACACACAGGACTGGGGTTTCTGAGGGGTGGTAGATGTGCAGGGAATGGTAACCATAATGCCAAGTGCAGGTTATCTGCACATATTAGTTCTGGTCAGGATCAGCAAAGACCTCCCAAATGATTCAGAGTTACTTGATGCGGATCAATTGTTTATTTAATAAAAAAGTGGCAAATTCAACCCACACCACATGTCTTGTTTTATTTGTGGCCTGGCTCCCTGCAAAGGCATTTTTGAACAGACCATGTGTATTCTATTGTGGTAGCAGGCACTTATCCATAGACTCTGTCTCGTCCTGCAGGGTTTTTTAGGTTTGGATGGTTTTGGTTTTGTTATTTTTCTTTTCTTACTCTTCTTTTTCCTTTCTCCCACCACCTGTCACTACTTCTAGGAGCGAATTCTGTTGGGATCTTGTCCTGATTAATAAAAACTCCAGTCCAAGTCTCTGTCAGAAATATACAATTGGAAATTTGGCTTCTTAGTCAGAGCTTTTCCTTATCTCCCAAAATCAAATCCTGCTTTAGAAATTACCTCATATTCTCAGAGCTTCCTCTTGAGTCTGGTTCAGCCTGACTGTGAGTTTTAAATACTGAAAAAAATAATGTGGTGTCTGTGCATGTGAGTGCACATGGGTTGGTACAGATAAGCTTTCTCTCTTTATGCCTCTAAAGTGTCTGAACACAACATTCCCTTCTATCCTCTTTTCTTACTGGTCTTTGCTGATATTCATGGCTGTGGTTAGTGTTCCTGGAATTGAATGCACCTGGTGAAACCAGTCCCATTGCCTCCCAGATTTCTTGTTAACATTTGTGTGGCCTCACGCACCTCTGAGGTGGGTCTTGCCTTCATGAAGACATGATAGACTTAAGGGTAAGGTTATAGAGGTAAGGAATCATGGAATGGTTTGGGTTGGAAGTGGCCTTGAAGGTTATGTTGTTCCAACTCCCCTGCCATGGGCAGGGAATATTCCACCAGTGTCCCATGTTGCTGGGAGCCCCATCCAACCTGGCCTTGGACACCTCTGGCTCTGTGGTCACTGAAAAACCCTTTTGCTGAATTTGGGAGAAGAAGGATTTCACCTGCTTGTCACCAACTGCTCAGGAAGGCTGTGCAGCCGTGCAGAGGGGATTATTTGTATGGAGCACCTCAGGAGCCTGCAGACTGCTGGGTGAGTGCTTGTCCACGTGTCAGGGAACATCAGGAATTTGCTTTCGTAACATTCCCACGGATGCAATGAGGGATTGAGGAGGTGACTATATTCCTCCATAAGAAACTCCATCAGTGTCTCCAGATGAAAGATACAGCCTGAATCTGCAGTGCTGGGGCTGCCTTTTGTTTCAAGTACGCAGCATTTTGCATAACAGTGGCTTGATTTAAAATCCCGCCAGAAATTAAGGTAAAAACCACCACAGCATACATTCTTCAGGGGGTATAAAATAAGGATTCAAGGTGATTTTCTGAGAGGGCAACAGTCCACGGAACAGCAAGTCTTTCTGTTCCTCAGTAGGAACTGGGTGCTCTTTGTGCCACGAAAAGGAAAACTAAAAAATACCCCACTCCACTGTCAGAATGAAAGAAGAAACCCAATGTTTCCATGTGTGCATGGATGTGAGGAGCAGACATGCATCCCAGGGAGGGCTGTTGAGCATAAGTGGATGTGAATGCCAGTGCAGGATTATAGGTGCAGAACTGCAGGTTTAATCACATCTGATGATAATTGACCGTGGGGGGAGGTGGGCAGCCCTGCTGGTGTAGCTGGACGGGGAGTGTGAGGGTGTGATTGTAATTAAGTGTGGGTGTAACACTCTGGACATAACTGGATGTGAGTGCCAGGAGCTGGGCACGTAACCCAATGTGAAAGTGTCTGAGTGAGTACATGTTAGTGCAGGCAGGAGGGCATGATTGGAGCTGAAGGTCTCTGTGTGTGTGTGTGTCTGATGGGGCTCGTGTGTGAGCAGAGGGCCCTCAGTGCCAGGAACGAGGGCTACAAAATTAGTGGATGCAATTAATGAACCCAGTGGTGAACAGTGCTGGGCTAGTCTACAAAATGTTGACTTCTTGCTCAAATAAAATACTGCATGTATTTTTTTTTCCCTGTTGATTCTCCCAGTGCATAATTTTTTTTTAATGTACAGTTTAACCTGTAAGTTTACTGCAGGAAAATTTGCACAAACAAGGCATTTCCAATGACTGAGGATATTTGTGTCAGAGGTACTTGAAAATAATTTTTTTCATGTGTAACATGTGTTTCTAAGAGCTGCATTAATCCAATCAGGGCAAAGAGCTAACACATCATAAACTATATGTAAAATCAAAACTAATTAGCACAGCTTGATTTTCATGTATCAAACATACACAATCAACAGCTCGTAGACCTGAGACTGAGATGCCTCCAAGAAATTATTTGGAATGTTAATTCAGATAATGACTAAACTGCAACCTTGAAGACCATGTGTGAATCAAAAAAGAAGGTGCATTAATTCAATCCTTCTTTTCCCCTCCAAACTAGCTGTGCAGCTCCAGTTGTTTGTGTGCCAGAGTGATTTAAAGTGATGGTACCAGCAACACACTCTCTGCCTTTTACCAATGTATGAAAGTTTCCTATTATTTTCACCTTCCTTTTAACAGCTTCTCATTGACACAGGCACACACTTCTCTTCTCATGCCTTAGGGCTTCTTGACACTTCAGAATTTACCAGAACAGCTATTCCAGAATTCTGGAATAAAATGGGCTACATGGGGGCTTTAATTAAGCAACTACTTGGGAACCATTTTCCAGAAAGAGTAAATTTCCAGGAGTAGAAAACCTTTAGAGAAAAAAAATGTGGCTGAGTGAGAGACATGGCATGGGAATGAGGAAAAAATGCTGTATTTTCTCAGCTCCACCAGCTTTAACCCTCATTTTTAATGTTCATAAATGGGGATAGAGAGCCATATTCTGGTGGTTTGCTAGGGACTGAAGTTAATCTCACTAGATTTTACTTGACTATAAGGACACACCTGTAAATATTGCAAAGGTTCCCTCCACATGGATAGAAAGAACTTCCAGTGGGGGCCTCGTGTCACCCTGACCCGAGTACCTAGATTGGCTGAAAGAGCAAAATTTCTACATCTTTGTTTCTCAGAGGACTTTACAGACCCTCAGAGGACTCAAAGAAGATATTATGGATTGCCTTTTCTGCTTAGTGATTACTTTAATGAACTAAGAGGCTGTGTTACTAAATTAGGCAGAGATAAGTGGCAAAAAGATGATTTTTGCTGCTTAATTCATGCTGAGAAGAATTTTGAGGTGTTCAGACAAAAAATTGCACCTACCTAGCAGTCTTGTCACTAGTGCAGAATTTTCTCCTTCCTTGTGCTGTGCTTTTTTGTGCTAGTGGATTTAACTTGTTTGGCCAAGGAGGATTCAGCTTTTGAGGCCTAATAGGTAAGACAAGAGCACAAGTTTCCAGCACCTTTAGAGTCACACCTTGTCCTGACACTATTGCAGGTGCTTGGTGTTGCTCTGCTGCCACAGGAGGAGCACACAGTGTCTACCAGCAGCAGAGTCTTTGGATGTGGTCTCCACATTTAACCCTTACCACTGTTTGTAGGACAAAGACAGGTCTGGGGGGGCACAGCAGCTGTCCAAAGGGAAATCAGACTCCCCCCTGTCTCCTCACTCCTGATTTCACAGTCCCTTAATTGCAGCATGAGGGGATGAGATTCTTTTTTCCTAAAGTAGCCTGGTGGTTTAAGGGACTTTATTGGGAGACAGGGGCCTGGAGCCTTCCAAGTGGAGCAGGGCACTAACCCCAAATCTCCTTTTTTTCTGGGAAAAAAACAACTCTTAGTTCAGGTACACTTTGAATAGAAGTGGTTATGGGCTGGACGTGACACTATCTCTCATCTTTTAGGGGGGATGATGGTTTTAAACCCATTCCCCCTTGTCCTGTCAATACCTGCCCATGTGAAAAGTCTCTCTCACTCTCTTATAAGCCTCATTCAAGCACTGGAAGGCTGCAATGAGGTCATCCCAAAGCTTTCCCTTCTGCAGGCTGAACAACTCTCCCAGTCTGCCTCCATAGAAGTGCTCCAGCCCTTTGACAGTTCTCTGATTTGTGATTAACGTTCTTCTCTGTTGTGGCGAGAAATTCATGGATTATGTTCCCAGCCTTCTCTGAGGTCTGAGAGTCTGAGGATGTGGATTCAGGTCTGAGCTCTGGGTGTTGAGTCACTGAGCTTGGTGTCTGCTTCAGCACCTACCTATCACTGCCACAGCCTCTGGTGACATCAGTGGCCCAAGACTGGGGCCTTCAAGTGTAAATTTTAAGGAATGAATCAGTGCACACTCCCATAAAGGTTCCTGTTGGAAATGACTTGATTAAAAATAGCACACTTAGGAGAGGTGTTTCAGCTCCAGCCAGACCTCATTAACAGAATCACTCTTGATGTTCTCCTTGGCAAGCCTGGCTTTAGGTCTGCTTCGAACTTGTTTATGAGGTTGTTTGAGGTTTGTGCAGCACACAAGATCTCCAGTTGGAAAAGTGTCACTGCATGAGGCTGTAATCCTTGCTGTGGTCAATGTGTTGAGAGTTTTATATTTCCTGACCGCAGGATCTTTCCATAAAGTGGAGGGGGGGAGGGAGATTATTGTGATTAGCCAGCTGGTTTATTAAAACTTCTGGAAGCCATGGTGAAGCTTTAATGAGATTATTGCATCCATAAACTGCAAAGTTTCTTCTGCTCTTTCTTATTATGGGAAAAGAGAGGAACTGGCCAGGCCTTTCTCTGGCCGTGTGAAAGGTTATTGGAGAATATAACTCTGGGTGTGAATGGTGGCAGCGAGAGAGGGAGAGGTTTTAGGCATGCACTCACCAGCTGAAAATTTGTGAGGTGTTTTTTCCTTTCCCCACGGTCTCTGGGGGTGTGAAGTGCAGCAGGAGCTTCTGGCAGCCACACCAGAAATGGGGACAGGAGTCCCTCCTTCCCTCAAGTCTGCCTGGCTCACCTGCAGCCTGAAACGTGAGCAAGTTTTCCATGGTTTGATGATCCGTGGTTTGAAACCATATATTGCATTTATAGACCTTGTTTTGGCAGAGTCCTGAAGCACCTACACAGCAGTCTGTGTGTGACTTCAGCCTGGTCTGGCTGTGCCCCCAGCCAGAGGCACACCAGGCTCCCTTTTCACCTTGTGAGAAGGATGGAGCAGCAGTTTTCACATGATAACAACAACATTTAGCATTTGTGTGGATCAGCACCTTTTTGGCTTGCTTTTAAATGCCAACTCACTCATTGCTCTGCCAGGTAGCAGAATAACATGATGCAGTGCACAAGGAAGAGCTGAAGTGTGACCTGGATTTGAGAAAACACACCAGTAAGGTCAGCTGTAAGAATTACTTGGCATTTCTGTCTTGATTCCTCTTTCTTTCTACTAACTTCAAATTAAATGTGAAAAAATTACAGGCTGTTCTAGTAATTTCTGAATCTTCTCACTTTGTTAATTACGTTATTCTAGATCTTAATTTTCCTAATTGTTGTTGTTCTACCTTATTTTTTTATTTGCTTTCGCATTCTATTTTTTTAAATAGAAGCAGGGTGGCATTTAGCCAACTGTCATTTTGCTTGAAGATGTGGAAAGAACATCAGAAAAGCTTCACAAGAAAGAAGAAAAATATGCCAGGTTTTGTCCATTCTGGTGAGCCTTCCTGGACTTCAGAAAAAGAAGAAAAAAAAGGATCCAAACAGTGGGAAACCCAAATATTTGTAACATAAGGAGTTATAAGTCCATCCTCCACAGCAGACAGCTTGGAGCTATCAGACCCCACTTCCTTGGCATCTGGCCCAAATGGCACAATCGAGTCATATCAGTATCCATATGGGGCAGATTATTCTTCATTTGGGTGACTTTGATGCAAAAATAGACAATATCACACCTTCTGGTGTCAGGCTGCAGCAGACAATGCTTCCATAGCCACCTCTTTCCAATCACACCAGTAAATGTATTTTTTTGGAGCAAATCAGGAGGGGAAGTGCTGAGACCCTTCAGCAGATATCCTCTGTACATCCCAAGGTGCTACAGGTCCTAGGAGCTGTGCTAATAATTTTAAAACCCTGATTAAACATTTCTAAAATAAGCTAGTGTGTGGTCTGTTTTATAATGAGTGTAATAAAAATTACTGGACCCAATTTATCCTCAATAAATGCAGGGCCAGAGGAGAATCCTATTTTTTAGTTGTTACTGTAGCAAATATTTACTTTTTTTTTTTTTTTTAGGCATTGGCTCAACAATTTTTGTTTATTTGTAACACAAATGAAGGGGAAAGGATGTAGTTAAATGAATAAGCCATATAAATACAGGCATTATAAAGACAGAGGATTGGCTATTAAAGTACACAGGGAAGTAGTTATGAAGTCTAATTCAGCTTTTATTTCAATCAGAAGCTAAATTATAATTGATTCAGTAGAAAAAGGGCCTGGCCTTAACTTTTTTTCAGTGCTGTCCACTGTAAAGTAATTGATTCACATTTTTGGCCTTTTGATGCAACACAGAATATTCCTTAAATTTTCACAGCAAAGCACCCAGTCATGCCATTTGAGATAGGCTATCCAATGTGACACAGTGCCTCCTTCAAGGATGTGATTTATTAGCTTTGTGTGAAAAACTTTTCTTGTAGTACATATATGGGAAATAAAAGCAAGTATTTGAAGCATCCAAGTCAAATTCTGATGATAACCACACAGAGCCAATTTATTAGTGGGCAGAAACACCATCAGTGTAGACAGGGCTGGAAACACCCACAGGTGAATTCCTGCAGTCAAGGAAAGCTGATGGGCAGGAGCACTTTGTCTTCCCTGCTTTGGCATATTCGTACTGGACATGATCTTCAGCATCTTTACACTTTTCAGGAATAAACTTAGTCCTACACCGTGCAGTATCCAAGAAACTCCAGGCTTTCCCTGCCTCTTATCCAGCTACACCCAGAGATCGAGCTTATTTCGAGGAGACTGAGACATAAAGTGATTGCCAGCAGTGGTGACATGGCACTCCTACATCAGGGATCTCATACAGAAGCAGTTGATAATTTGGCTTGTTCCTTTCAGCTGGCCTTGAGCTGACATAGTAGGGTAAATTTGCTCATCCTTTTACACAGAATCTCTGGGAAAAGCTGGGATCCACGTCCTTGCATGCATGTGATTTAGGAAAGTCACTTCAAGACATCAGCCATGGCATCATAGGATGGTTTGGTTTGGGAGAGACCTTAAAGCTCATCCCATTCCAACCCTCTGCCATGAGCAGGGACACCTCCCACTATCCCAGGTTACTCCAAGCCCTGTCCAACCTGGCCTTGAGCACTTCCAGCAATGGGGCAGCCACAGCTGCTCTAGGCAATCTGTGCCAGGGCCTCACCACTCTCACAGCAAAGAATTTCTCCCTGAATTTAATCTAACCCTGTCCTCTGCCAGTGGGAAGCCATTTTTTCACTTGCAAAAAATGCTGCAGAGGTTAGAATCATAGAATATCCTGAGTTGGAAGGGACTCACAAGGGTTATCAAGTCCAGCATGTAAGGTTTGTTTCTTTAGACAGTTACCACAGGATGTATGTGATTCATAAATGATAAATATATGATGAAGATGGAAAAGTTCTACTCCCATCCCCTCCTCATCCTGGCCTCCAATTCACCTGTACAGCACTCACTTGAGCAGTCTGTGTCCTACAAACAGAAGAAGCATGTGGCAGAGCAACAGATTTGTAGGCTGGAAACCTTCAAGAATGAGACATGAGGCAGGAATAACCTTGAATCACCAAGTCCAGTCTGCTGGGGAGGGAGTGAGGAGTCAGAGGGGTTTACAAAGGAAGTTTCCCAGCAGGAGTTGCAGATACCCACAGTTCCATCTTCACCTCACTGTATTCTGAGCCCACACGACACTGGGGGTTCTTGTTATTGCAGATTCTGAGGATCAGGTGATGTTAAAGAAAAGGCTTTTTCCCCCCCTGCAATTATCAGGCTTCCAGGGAAGTTCTGCATGTGGACACTAATTCTCTGCCAAAGACAATTATATTCTCTCCAAATTCTCAGTGCATTTTGGTGGGCAAATAAAGCCTGTGCCTCGGATTGCCCGTAACATTTCATTGTTTTATTAAATCACCATGGCAGCAGTAGCTGTCTCACAACAGAAAACTTCTCCACAAGGAAAAGGTGTTTGGATCAGTGTGTCCAGGCTGTGTGTACCCTCCAGGCAAAGGAATCATTGGTCACTCTGTAGGAGTGCCTGGTTTTGTCCAGGAGTGTAGATCTGCATATAACACATGTTAAAGCCCAAAAGCTCCATCCTGTCCTCCATCTCTAAGAGCACAGAATTATTCCACAAGTTTCTATTTTTGCTAATTGGCTGCAGCTCTGTAATTATGAGATAACCGCTCCGAATGAAATATTTGGGATTGGGTTTGAAATATTGTCTCTTCCTGCCTGCCTGGGGGATTTATGCAAATGCAGAGAAAAAATAAAACTTCTACCCTAAGTCAAAAGATTCTGTGGTCTTATCCACCTCTTCCAGGACTTTATGAGCAGGAAGTAAGGTTAGGGCAGTTTTTCATTTCCTATGTGAATGTCAGAATTTGGAACAATAATGGGGTCTGGAATTGCTCTTAATAAAAAGTATGTTGGGATTATCAGTAGAATGGAAAGGAAATGCACCAGGTGAGATAGGAGATATAAAAATAATTTTCCTGTTACAAAGTAGTTTTCTCCCTTTAAATGGCATGAAAGACTAATCTGTTTAGTACTCAAGCAAGCTATTTATCTGGTAATTTATTTTCCTGAAAAAAAAAAATAAAAACTCCATCTGATATTATTAGGATATAAATAGTGTGTATATATTTTCTCCTTTTTTTTGTCTTTTTTTTTTTTTTGTTTTGCTTTGTTTTTGTCTTTGTGTGACTTTTGTTGTTGTTTTAGTGTTGTTTGTTTTTCTTTCTGGTTTCAAATGATGATAAAAGCTGATTATTTTAACTGTGCATCTGACAGCCACTGTCCATAGGTCAGAAGCACAAGCTATAGATTAGAACATTTATAAGACTCAACAGACAAGAAGTTAATTTTAAGTGTGAACTTTAAAAGCTTCAGCTGACTTTTGTTTGGAAGAAGAGATGACAGTGGTTCAAAATTTTACACGACTTAAGTATCCCAGAACAAGCCAACTACAGCACCTGGGGGAAGGTGGTTTAAAAATAACTCTCAGGCATATAAAACTAATAATAATTTGGTAAGGCTTTTATTTCCAGCAATTTTCCCTGGTCTGAGCAACCTGTACAAGTGGAAGGTGCTGCTGCCCATGGCAGAGGATTTGGAACTGGATGAACTTTTATGACCCTTCCAACTGAAACCATTCCATGATTCCATGAATAGTTAATACAAAAAGCATTCCATGCCTGGAATTCAGTGCAGAAATTTGGAACCTTTGTCAGATTTCTCTGTTCGTATGTAATCAAATGCCATGAATTGTATGCATGTTGCATGACATGTGCAGATGCAGTTAGTTCATCTACACAGTGTGTATGTGCAGGTACATGCACTTATGTGTGTGTTTAAGAGGAGAGTGACAGTGAATCATTGTTGGAGAAAAAAGAGATACACTTGAAACCAAAACTTGCTTCTGGGAAGCATAAATATGAACAAGCAGTATTTGTTACTGCAACAACACCCGTGATGAGATTTTTGAAGGAATCCTGAATATCTCGGCGGGAGATGAGTCTCATGGAATGCCACACGGCTAGATGGCAGGTTCCAAACCCAGGCTGGTTGTCCAAGCTGTTGATCATCTCTCAGCAGTCAATGGAAGCAGACAGGATCCTCCAGAGAGCAGCTCATCTCACTTGTAGTGGGATGGATTAGGCCATTTCAGAGGTTTGTGTCTCTCTCCACTGGCTGTAAGAGGAACTGATTGAACAGTGTAGATGAATGTCTGACTTTCTGATGGTTAAATCTGGGTGAGGTGAATTCACTCTTCCTGTGGGGAACGCCTCCAATCCGAATAAATTTCTGCAGTGTTCGAGATTCCTTACTTTAAATTACTAATCTAAATATTAAGAAGCCAAAGACTTCAACCTGTTCAGGCTTTGGTACACCTGAAGTTTTTAAGCATTATTTGTGTTACTACAGTGTCCTCCATCATCTGTCCTTTTGCTGCCACTATAAGGAAAATCTTGGAGCAGGAGGCCACATTCCCACCACTTGGATAACACCTAAATCCTATTGTCTGTATTTTGGCACTGCCAGATGAAGCCAAGCATGCAAACACAGAAAGTGTCACTCAGAGATGAAGGGAAGTGGGTTTCAGTTAGAGGTAAAGGCACTCCAGTGCTGTTTTCAGCATATAGGTGCCTGTGGCTCTCCAAGTAGTAAATATCCTCCTATGGGAAGTAGCCAACACTGTGGAGTAGAGAGAGGGTGCCAGCTCCCACTTATATTTAATTTTAATCAGAAACCCCAAAAATTCAAGCTGAGAGGATAGATGTAGGTTATTTTGTCCCACCCCTGACCCTGCACTCACAGCTGTAGCTGGGTTTATGAAGCTCCTCCCACCTGCCCACCTCTCATTTATCCCTAAATTGTACCTGGGGCTGTGTGTCCCTGCTGAGTCAGCTGCTGTTGTGCTGATCCACGGTGTCAGGTGTCCAAGCCAGGCTTGCGCAGGCTGTTCCTAACTCTGCCAGAGTGAGTTCAGCTAAAACATCGTGGTCCTGAAGAACACATGGGTTGCCTTGCCCACAAGGCATCTTCCACATCAAAATCTATTCTGTACCAGGAGATTTGGGGCAAAGGAGGAAAATGAAGGAAATAGGGACTTATTCTTCACTCCTAACATGAGGCATAGGCTGTTCTGCAGGCAGGAATGCAAATTTTATGGGACCAGGGGAAAAAGAGGCAAAATTGCTTTGCAGCTGGCTTGTGTGCTGGGATGGAAGACTCCTGCTCCTGTCATCATGCATGCACTGTTAACTGAAAAGTCACAGAGTAAAACATGCACATAGTCCCTGGAGAGCTCTTTGTCAGTCCTGATGGTGCCAGCTGACTCATCAGGGAGCTGAAATGTCATCATTTGGGTTACTCCATCGAGTGAGAACCTGCTGCTTTCTGTGGTGCCTCTTTTGGGTGTTTGCAATAAATGAACTGGATAATATTCTAAGATGTCACTCCAAGTACAGAGCAGCACAGGCTCCATCAGCCCTTTACAGACCTTGAGCTAAGTGCTTCATCCCTTTTAACAGAATAATTAGGAGACTTCAAAAAGGTCCACCTAAACTTTATTTATTCATGTTTGGAAGTAGCTAAACCAAAATTAGAAATGTGCCATTGGTATGACATCAATGCAAGCAAGGTCAGAAAGAATCACAAAATTTGATTTTAAGCTCTGCTAAGCCTTTATGATAATTCCCATGCAAATCATCCAGGATACCTCACTTCTATGGGGTATTTGCTGAAGCTGTAACATTCTGCAGTGTGTTCCTCCCAGCTCCTGGATTTTCTGGCTGTGCATACACTCTCACTGTTAATGAAAGCAAATGGCTACAGGGGATTCCATGTCTTAAATTTAATTATGGGTAAGAGTTAAAGGAAACACTGAATTTGCACCAGTGGCATGGACATGCCAATGGTGAGATGAGCTCAGCATGGACATGAGCATTGTCTGGTCAGTTCCTGTAAAAGGGAAAACATATTTTTTCCCCACACTCTTCTCTTCCTCCCCTCGACCCCCCCCTTACTGCACCTGTGAAGCGTCAGACTGCTTTTCCCCATTCTTTTTACTTTTTTCCCTTTTCAACTCTCCAGCTGCTGCCGAAAAGGGAATTTCCAAAGCATCCAGGATCCCAAGAGCAGTGTGCTAGGAATAAATAGCACAAAGACAAGTCATTCCATGGCAAATACCACTCAGTAGGAAGCAGGAAAGCTGAAGCAGTAAGTATGCCAGTAATTCCAATCAATATGCCCTCTTTGCATGTTGGACTACAAATGCAGAACAAAGTTGGTTAAAATGCACGTCCTGGGACATTTTAACATCTGGAACTTTTTATGTATTCATGAAGATTGTGAGTCAGATTCAAAAAGCTGTTTAAACAAGTGTGTTGATACACATAAGGTTTACTGTATATATAGAAAAAAAGCAGCATTGTTAACATGTTTTTTTGTATCCCTGCCAACCTCCTGCCAACTGGGGATGGAGTGTAGGCTGTTGGCACGGATTCCTAAATCTCTCATTGGAATGGAAACTTCCCAGTGCTGGTTCAAAGGTTAGGTGGTTGTTTGATTTAAGCCAAACAGCCTTAGAATACAGGGATTTATTTTTTCATCGAAACGAGCGTTTATGTTGGTAATTCTCACATTTGGTTTTGGTTGTTACTGGAGATGTTTATTTGGGCTTGAAACAAGTGGTCTGGTCGACTTGGTACTAAAAAGCCTGACTTAATTTGGGTAAGACTTGCATTACAGCAGTAGCTGATTGTTTTTGAAGGGATTAAGCTCTTTTCATGCTGGTTGTGTATAGATTAGACTCCCAGTCCTGTTTAATCAACAAGCAACCTGCTTTAGGATGGAGTGAATCACTGTCTGGAGGTTCCTATTTCTTTGGTACTGAATCCATAGACAGAAACTGGAAGACTGGCTTGGTCCAAGTGCTTTACACTGACTTTAGTGTCACTTTTAACAGGTGTTATCATGTGTCCCTCAGAGACAGAAATACCTCAGATCTGTTGAGAAATCTCCAGGGAAATGAAATTAGTTTTCAAATCCCTTTTGACTTTAATAAATGGGAGTGAAGTATCTATTCATTTTAAAACAGTGTGATTGGTGGAGTGTGGAGCTGCTCTTCATTTCATGAACCCTTCCACCAGCAGTTTCAGATATCCACAGGTAACTGGTCAAAAGGGTTGGGATGAAAAACTGTAGCCTGAGCCCTGTGGTGCACTGTGAAAGTGTCTTCCTGGGGGAAAAGCAGGAGGCAAAAAGATTTCCTTTTTCCCCCCACTTCTTCACCAATTGTAAGGGACTCCATACTTTAGGGAACTCACCAGGTAGTTTTCTACCCAAAGGGAAGAGTTTGAGCTATAATTAATTAATCAATCAATCAATCACTATAAGGCACTCTGAGATTTTGCAACAATTCAAGGCAAAAATACTAATACTTAGGTATATGGCAACCACAAAGACAATGCACATGTAGAAAGAAATAATATTTTATGAATGTGTTTACAGTATCCTCACTTAATACCCATTTGGTTTGATTGCTCTTAAAAAACCCTTGAGTCAAAATGTTATGTTGTGTTAGCTCCTTGTAGACCCATAAAACTTTCAATATAACTCATTCATTCTTAAATTTTGTTTCTTCTTTTAAAAAATAGTTTTCCATGAACAAATATCTTATTGTAAATATCCTGTCAGAAGATGCTTGCAGCCAGGTTTCTGGTTAAGGTGTTGAATTATGCCTCAGTGCTTTTTTCAGACGGAATTTAGGTGTTTATAGTTTCAAAGTCTAAATTTAAGGAGGTTGTTATGGATTCCCTTAGTATGCAGTGGGGAAGACAGGTAATTCTGAGATCAATAGACCTAAAATATGAATTTAACATAGCAGAGATAAAAGACTTGCTGAAAGAGCCATTTTTCTTAGTTGGAAAACTTACAATTTTAATTGCAAGTAATCACTATTATTTTAACTGCAAGTAATCACTATAGCTTTAGGCGTGTTAGCATGACTAAAGTCATGAAGACTTTAAACACACTCAGGTAAGACGAATCCCACCTATGCTTTCCATTTTTTAAAATGAGACAATACAATGGATTTCTCTATTTGACCATGTTTGAGTCACAATAGTTACTCAAGTCTTCTCACCGCAGAAGTTGAACAATCTTCAGTGTAGTTAACTCCACAACTGGGTGCAATTAGTCAATTAAGTTCCATGAAAATTAAAATGTAGTAAGAATTTTGACCCAACACCCAATTTGATACCACAAAGAAAGACAATGATACAGGAAAGGGATGGATTTCAGTCTGTTCAAGGCCAAGTTGGATGGGGTTTGAAGGGAGCTTAAAGATCATCTTGTTTCAAGCCCCTGATCTGGGCAGGGTGCCTTCACTAGACTGGGTTTAACTTATCCTCATTTGGGCAGTTAAAATCAAGGTACGCTAATGACTTGGGTTAGTGACTCACGTGTTAGTCCTCATCTCTTTGAGATGCCCCAGGGTATTTCCAATGACTATGGAGCTGTTGGATGTGCCACAAAAGATGTTTTAAACAGAGCTCTTTAGGAGTGGAGGCTGCATACACCTGTTTCTTGAAGTCTTGGGCTTGCATTGTGCAAAAAACGTTGAAATTTCTGTGAGAAGATAATTTCTTCAGAGATTTCTTCAACATCTGCTTCTCATCTCATCACAAATGCTGCCCATCTTTGGGATGCTTTGGCATTTCCACTTCCAGTCTCAGCTTGCAACCAGCAGTAAAAGAACAGAGGAACTTGATGAAGTCTGGTTTGAGTTTAGGTGTAAAAATGACGGAGGCTCATCTGCTTTCTATCTTGTATAAATTGCTGGCTAGTCCTTCTTAGTCAAGATGTTCAAGTGAGGATTATTACATTTTTAAGGAGATTGTGTAGGGGCCTAGAATAGGGGCTGGGTTAAAAGAACCAAGAGATCCTTCTCTCTGTGTCTCCTCTATAAATCTCTCATTATCAAAATAATGTCTTGTTTGTGGTCTTGGATGGCTCTGCCTTGAATGAGTCATATTTCTTTTGATATAGATGATCCCTATCACTTCTTGTACAGCCCAGGCTTGATCTGCAGAAAAGCTTAGCAATAGAAAAGCTATAGCAAACAGGCTCTGCACATGCTCCAAGTTTCTGATAATCAGCCTTTATTTAATTAAGGTTCATATCTGTCTCATGAGGTAATAATTACTATTTTACAAGTTGTACTTGATTGTAGAAAAGAAAAAATCCACAGATACTGAGATGGATGAAAGTGATGGAGGTGTTATTGCAAAGATCTGGATTCAGAAGTGTCTCCCTTACTATTGCTCCTAAACAGACAAAGCCTAATGCAAATTGTAGATAAAAGTTCAACACAGCCAACAAGTGTCTGTCTGCTCTCAGACTGCATGGCCATGGTTTCTTAGGCTGCTTCCTTCAAAGGATAATAATCCCTCTCTTCCTCTGCCAGTGAACAGGGCTGTCCAGCACTTAAAATGGGAGGAAAGGGATATTTTTCAATTTAGACTTTGTGGTTTCTGCACTCTTGCAGCACACAGCTAAGATCAAGTATGGTTTCTGCACGTGGAGGAGCTACCAATGGTGTAATTTAACAGGATTCAGCCTGCAAAAGCTGTAAATATGTTTGGGGTGAAAGAAGTTGTGAATGAAACCCAGATGAGGGTATGTGTAGTTAAGGAGTGATTTGAGACAGTTTGCCAATTGTGACCCTCTTTGGTTCTCCTTCAGCAACATGATCTCCACAGCTGAACCTGGCAAGTAAAGATGTGTGTTCCCTTGATCCTTTTGTCTTTCACTCTGGACCTGAAATCAAACAATGAAAACAGTTTTACCTTAAAAACCACCAAACAATTAAAAAAAGGAAAGAACTAATCACATGTTAATTGTATCCCTTGTGTAAAACAGCCAAAATCATAACCACCCGTGAAAGTCCTGCACCTTCCCACATCAGAAAAAATGTATTTTTGTTTTCTTCTCCAACTGTTTATTTTACATCATCAAAATAAAGATAAATTAGCCTGCAAAGTCTAACACTATTGGATTTCTTAACAATTGCTCTGATGTACCTGCAGATGTGATCCAATATTAGATTTCACCCTATTCATTATGACACCTTCAAAGATCAAAGTAGAAAATAAATCATTTTAAAATAAGAACATAAATAAGATACCTAAGTGATGCTTGATAATATCACAGAAAAAGATCTTACTGAAAACCAAGCTGCCCTGTCTATTCAGACACCCAAGCTGGTTTGCACCTATGGTTATTTTCCTGAAAGAACTTAGAAAAGATGCCTAATCTTCCCATGCCAGTATTTCCATGTCTATCTAAGTGGGCACTTGGAAATAAATGAATGATGAGATGACACATCAGATAATTTCTATCAAATATAACACTGCTAACCAAGTAAATAGAAAAGAAAAATTGCTAAAAGAGTGGAAGTAAAAGCTCAGGAACCCTTATTTCACATGGGCCTTCTGTTCTAAAATGTTACATTTAATGCAGTGCACTATTAGCTCATAGGAACATAGAATTGTTTGGGTGGGAAAAGATTTCTAAGGTCATTGAGTCCAAGCCTTCCCCCAGCATTGCCAAATTCACCACGTGTTCCCAAGTGCCACATCTACACATTTAAAGGGCTTAAAGCCCTTCCAGGGATGGTGACTCCACCACTGCCCTGGACAACCTGTTCTAGACCTTGAACAGTTTTGCTACTGCTGTTGGCTTTAGATGGGAACCATTCAGAGACAGGGATCTCAGGCAGAACCCCAAATTGGAAAGGCAGCTGATCTTGTAACAGCTGGATACACATATAAACAGGAACTTGGTGCTTGGTTTGGAGATCGTTGAAATTCATTTTTCTGTAGAGCTGTGACCACCTGCTTGATCACATGGACTAAACTGGCTCTCCCAATGCAGTCCCTTGCTTACCAACAGGAACACCACAGACTCAGTCACTGGACTCCATCACATTGTGAATATAGAGGCCTACTGATTCCAGTGAAATAGATGTAAAGCCCTTTTTCTTCTAGCTGTAGGTTCACAGAAATATCTCAGAAGGAGCTGGCAGACTGGAAATTTGCAGAGATGTTATGTCTGTTTGCATGGATAAGCAGAGATTAATTTTCCAGGTCACCATCCTTTTGCAAAACATACAATTCATGTTGAAAGAAAAAAAAAACCCAACAAAAAAAACCCCAAAAATACAAACCTAAAACTTCAGAGAATCTTGAAACAAAACCTCATCATTTTCTCATGAAAAGCAAGTCCTAATATCAAGCTATAAGTTAAATACCTAGAGAGAGATACAGCTATAATTAATTCAGCGATAATGAGGCAATCAGTACATTGACACTTTCTGGTTAGACAAGGATGGTTACTGGATCACCATTTATCTCCCAGTTCCCCAATAGTCAATGCCTTTAATGAAAACTCTTCTTTGACTGTTTCCCACTTGATATTTCAGCTTGTTTGAACTATGAGCTCCAATTTTGTCAGGCTGGAATGTTACGGAGTGGGCTGCTAGGATACTGCAAGATTCATGGCTTTTGGATATTATACCACAGTAAAACAGCTGGAGGGGAGGGGAGAACCGGTATGGTGAGTAATGGCAAATGCATCCATCACAACAAAGAAACTTCTATCATCCCCACTGGCAAAACTGTGTGTTACTGAACTATCAAGGATCTGAGGCTGAGGTTTTTGAATGATAGCTATATGTACTTTCCCCCTTAGAGGAGTGATCTTGGTTTGGACTGATGATATTTGTTGCTATCAATGATGACAATGAACATCTGTGCTCGGTGGTAGCTGCTTGTAATTTCTTTGCCAAACACATCCACTCGAAGGACAAATAGATGCATTTTGAAATTAGCAATAAATAAGACCAAAAAATCAAGCGAGATGTGGTACTGTCCAGCCATCTTTGAAGGAATTAGTTTTTTTCTACTGACCTAGTGGCATCACTGAGTCTATTTATACCATCTCCTACATTTTATTATAAAGCTTTTTACCAGTGAGGTACAATATTCCCATGGGGCAAAAGAGCTACCGAGCTATGAGCTCAGTTTGTCACAGAATAGCTGTCTTTCTTCAGAACTGTATCAGTGCCTGTACAAAAAGCACCAGGAAAGAAATCGTGGGACAGTTAATGTTAATGGTGAAAGTCTCTTTGACTTCGAAAAAGACAAGAGTTCATGCACTGAGCACAGCTTTGAGGCTGTCTCCAATTTTGGTGTGCATTTATGAATGGTTTTTGCAATAGTGAATAGAATTGAAGCACTTAAACCCAGTCAATTTGGTGTTTAAAAAGCTTAATTACCTTAGGGTATGAGTTGAAATTTTGAACCAGTTTTGGTTCCCAACTCTTCATCTTGGTTTAATAATTTTGTTTTCATCATTACATTGCTTAATAGGTCTAGGGAGGGCTATCATAAATGATCATGTTACATAACTTTCAGATGTATCCGTAAAGTCAGATGATAATTGTAAGGATTTTTTAAATTGTCTTAGCCACCCCTTTGTTTAAGGCTGTGATTCACAACCATCCTCCTTTTTTTCCTTCCTGTGTCAGTTTCTTAAATGTGAACTAAAAAGTCTGCAGAATGAGGGAAAGACAGAAACGCGACAGAAGCATAAGGCAAGCAGCAGTGAGCACATCTCAGAACTCAGTAAAAGTATTTAGGGAGGACATACACCAAAGAGGGTTCCCAGAGACTATTTCATGCTTCAACACTAGTGTCAGGGGAGCAGTTAAAACACACCACCCAAAGTGGAGCTGTAATTATGAGAAGTGAACTAATAATGGGTAAGCATATAAAAACAAAGACTGGGAAGAGACAGTCAAAATAAACTAGGGAATGAGGCCACTTAAAGCATCAAGGTTAAACTCAAAGATAGAAACGGCACAGGGCCCTAGGAAGTGATGTAACTTTGTGAAGGACAAGGACCTTTTGTTCCCACCACTCAGGACTCTTGAAATCTTTTCCCTTTTTGCAGGTAGAAGAGTCTCCAACTCTAAGTCTTAAATACCTGAATCAAGTTTGTATATAAAATGCCTTAACATTATATCATGGGTTTGAATTAGCCACAGTCTGTATCCAACATGAGCATCCAGTGATGCAGGGCAAGGATGGCAGCCCTCTAAGTGGGGTCAAAGTTGAAGCCTAGAATTATTTAGATTTTGTGCACCTTTGGTTCTGGACTTTGCTCCTTGTTCTCCACTAGTTTCAGATGAACAAGATGAATAGGAACATATTTAGATATTGTTTTGTGTGGGAACAAGCAAGAGAAAGACATGGACATGTTCAAATAGCCTCTTGTGGGTCTCTAATCTGACTGTGAGAACATACCAACTTCAAACAGTGATGGGTTGATTTAGATTGTTAGTAGGCCTGAAGGATCGAGCCCTCCTTACAGTGTAGTAAAAGGAGAGAAATTTTCACAGTGTTGAATTTCTCCTCCAGTGCAAGTTTACTCTCACCAACTGCATCAGGAGCTAGTGTCCCTTCACTGCCATCTTCTTTAGGTGGTAGAGGGACTGGTGAACTAAAGAACTCTAGTGCGGGATTCCCTTTCTGAATAATTTATAGAAATTTATTCTAGATAACTAAATCCTGAAACAAGTTTTACTGAGTCCATGATGCTGTTGATTTGCTGGCTACATCCCAGTCAGGTTATTAGATACTGAGCAACCTGCTCTAGTGGAAGGTGTCCCTGTCCACGGCAGGGGGAGTGGAACTAGATGATCTTTAAGGTCCCTCCCAACCCCAACCAGTCTGTGATCCTATAATGTGACACAGGACATATAAGAGACCTGGACTCTTTTGATTAAATACCCTACATTATCACAATGGCACTAGACACCTATGGCTGAGCACTTGAATCCAACTCTTAGTTAACACAGTCAGTGGAGCTTGGATAACAATTCACCTTCTTTTAAGCCAGATATCTAAGAAATATCTATTCTAGGAAATAAAACACTGCCAGGACCCAAGGGTGGAAATGGTTTTGGTTGAATTAGCACAGACCAAGAAGTCTTCCAAACAGAGTTTGAATCTGCCCATCTCATTTTGGAGGCTGGGAGAGTTTAAATCATACTCTGGCTAAACCACATCTGTTAGCAAAATCACCCTGGCTTGACTTTACTGACTGTACTGTTTATATCTTCACTGATGATAGGAGCAGAAACAACTCATGCCTGCTTGGACACTGCTTATAGACATCAAAGTTGAGCCTCTTAATGTTGAACTGAATCCCACCTCTGGAGAGGGATGGGGCAGCCTGCAGCCCAGGTGCTGGGCACCTCTTTGGGGATGGGAATGTGAGCCCATGAGCTGGAGTCAGGATCAGGTCCAGTGAATGTTACCAGGATTAGACACAGCCAGGCAGGGCCAAGCTCAGGTCTGCAAGTGCTTCAGCTCCTGTCAAGGGTAAACCAGTATTTTTATTGACTTGTTCAGTCTGGCAGATGATTGAATAAGGTATTTGTTTGTCAGAGCTGTGATCTCACAGTTGCTCTTAACAGACTGAACTGCTTTCTGTATTGCAGTATGAAGACCATCCACCTGAAGCCACACATCTCCCACCTCTCTTTCGTGCTGTTTGCTTGCTTGGTTGGTTGGGTTGTATTCTTTTGTTGTGACTGTTGTTTTTCACTGAGCAATCATCTGAACTATTTGCCTGAACTTTCATTGTCTTCCTCTCTTCATCCTCTTTAGCAAGATGGGTTTGGGGATCCAGCTCAGAGTGAGGTTCCATAGCTTGGGGATCCAGCTCAGGGTGAAATTCCACAGCCCCAAATTATAACAGCAAGAGAAAGGGCAGAAGAGCCTTGGGTGACACGGCCAATATTTATGGGCAAATGTGCTTAGGGTGGCTCAAAGCAGTGCTGAGCCCCAGAATATGGATGGAGGATGCTCACTGTGGTGGAATACAGCTCTCTGAGTATTCAGTAGGGCTTTTGTTATAGCTGGTATTAAGGAATTATTGAGGGAAGATAAGAAAACGGAGGAAATAAAATTTAAAATAATTCCTCCAAAGCCAGTGTACATTTCCTAGGCAACAGTGAGGAAAATAAGAGAAGTCTAATCATATAATTTAAGCTCTGTTAATGGGAATAGCCTCTTCTTGTAATTATCTCAGCAATACATTCTGTCGCTTTTTTCTTTTTCTATTTACCCATTACCTTTTAACGTTAAATAGCATGAGCAATAAACAGGAAAAAATAGAGATATTTTCTATCTACAGTCACTAGCTGAGCAGAAGTGCAAATAAGCAGCTCACTTTGGATTTTGAAGCTGGGGTGTAATTGAATTTCAGACTTCAAATTTGCTTCTGAATTTCAGTGGTAGGTCTAAGACAGGGTTTGACTCTAGCTGGTGTCAGAACTTTTAGTTTAGACCCTATGAAGAGACAGTGGAAAGCATCATCTCCAAAACTCTCACCCAGTGATAATTAATGTTTAGGACATGCTAATAACCTGCTGTCAAGATTACAAAATAGATTGAATAGCTATTCAGTTTACCTTTACACTGAAAAAAAGAAGTTTTGGTCTCTCTTCTGAGCACTAATCTGGATTGGGTGGGACAGACAGACTATGCACTGCTGTAATTGGGATCCCATGCTAATCCATTCATTTCACTGCCACTGCTCCTGATTTACACTGGCAGCAAATGTTTTTCCACATCACTAAGAGATACACTTCTATTTAAGACAGATTTATTTCATGGGAAAGGGAAATGAAGTCCTTCTATGAATACTATATATATATATATACATATATGTATATATATATATATATAGCTTTACCTTTACCTCCTTTCCCTTCTGCCCCCTGCCCCCTCTCCTTTTTGTAATGCTGAAGGTAATGAAGCAAAATTTGTTGCTACAGATCTAAACATGACAATTCGGCAATTTTTATTTCCTTAGTTCAGCTGAATTTGTTATTCTCGTACAGCTCTGTAATTGCCTTTTTTTTCCCCAGCTATCGAGTTCACACAGGTAGAAGAAAGACTGCTTTAGATCTGAACTTGATGCTGGAGGTCGTTGGGAAGATTATGTAATACAACTCAAAAAAGCTTTACAAACTGTTCAAATAATAGAACATTTCTAGTACAGTGCAGGAACATAAAAGTGAAACCAAACAAACCCAAACCATTTTGTAATTACTGACAAAATTCTGCACTAGCAGAAAATGTGAAAGCATAACAGGAGTGGAGAAGGCTGGTTTTTTTTTCCCTCTCTTTTCTTTCTTTTTTGTCCTTTTTTCCCCCCTTCCTTTTTTCTTTCCCTTGCTACAAATAAAGCAAATGCATCTCAATTCTTGAAACAACCTGCATACACATCCACTTCCCCTACCTCATTGTTTTCCTTTGTATTCCTAGCACCAGAAAAAGATAAAATAACATTAGCTCCATGAGTAAATTAAATGATGGATGTTACAGTTCCCTTTTTCCAAATCTAACTCTTTAAACCTTGGTTTAGAAGCTTAAACGTGGAATGAGAGACTATGTCCTGTTTCTCCCTGCTGGGTTCATTTAGGATAAAACCCAGGCTGTCCTGCATTTTGGTTGGAGACTTGCACACAGTGGGGGTGATTGGACTTTCTCTGCCCAAGGCACAACATATGCTACTTCCCATCACTTTAATAGGCATTAGTTCCGCAGACAGCACTGGTCAAATGTACATTATTCACAATCACTTTAATGCAAATATGCAAGGATGAGAGAGAAAATATGTCACAAAGAAAGAGTCAGCCATTTCCATTATTTTTTTTTTATTTTCTTCTTCTATCACAGCATCTCTTCTTTCAACACACCTCTCTGTCTACATAGAGGTGCAATCATTGTATTTTTTTTAGGAGGATTTTCTTTATTTTTTATGGAAGGTCTCAATATTGTTGGTTGAAAGTGTTTAGATGTAAAATATCAATGCTACACTTTTACTAAAGGTGCTGTCTATTGTTATTCTTAGCACTCACAGGATAAAGCTTTCTTTTTCATTGTCAGCCTCTTCTGTTTCGGAAGGTTTATTCTAATCACTATTTTTATTATTTTTGGTCTGCTGAATCCTTTTGTGCACCAAAAGAACGACCTGTGTCTGTAACAAGTAAAGCTTCCTAATTAAATTATTATCACCAGAAAGACATTCATATACTTCTGTTTAGATGAGAAAGAGCTCCACGGTTTTTTGCATTTACACTGTGATAGCTTCACATTTATATTTTAGCTATGTAAAAAACATCTAGGGCTCTGCGCTCTGCCACTGTGCTATAAATCCCATTGCGGTACTTGCTAAAAGGGAGACTACAACAATATTCTCAGTTTCTACCTGTCTGTTTGCCTGCCCATCTTTATTTCCTTATGATGGGTCCTGAACAGCAAAGCTTCTTCTGTGAGGATCTTGGAAACCCCTAAAAATGTGAGTACAATTCAGCAGCTTATTCAGAATATGATGTTGCAAGTCATAATATGTAAGAATTTCCTAGCCTTTATTTTTATTCTCCTTTTTTTCCCCTCTCATTTCCTTGCCAAGTGCAACACTTCACTCCCACCCCGCTCATCCATTCCTGCAGGTGTCAAAGTTTTTCTAAGTTATCACACTTATGGTTGTTTCTTTCCAACCAACTTCCTACACAAATCCAATGGATATTTGGACTGAGTACCAAGCGTGAATCCAAGCTTATCAGGCCTTTGATAAAGTGGAAAGATGTTGTTGTATGGCAGCCAAAATCAATCTAACCTTTGGCTGCCACAGTGTTCCTTAAGAGAGAGGGATTGTTCCTCTCCACCTAATAACCAAGGCCAGTGGTAAAACCTTGGCCAGACCCCAAATGGAGTAAATCAGTCCATGAACTGTATCAGCACAACCCGAATCGCCTCTCCAGGGAGGATTCATGCCACACTGGAGGGCTCTTTATTGTGACAAAGAGACAGAGACATTAGATCCAGAGATCTTGTGGTTGAATAAATTGAAATCTCAGTTTTCAAGCCAAAAGCTCCCTGGATCTGTCAGGGTAACTTTCCAGGAAAAGCTGTTGCTTCTAAAGATTTTATTTCTTTAGGGTTCTTTATCTTTTCTAAGAAGATATTTGGCCAAAATTGTGTGTTCCCTGTAAGACATTAATTATAAATAACCAGAATAATTTTGTTAGGAATTCACCTGTGAAACTCAAAAAGTATATTTTTAAATTGTTATATTCCCATGAGGTATTTTAGTTCAGACAATAAGGTGTTTTCTGAAGAGAAACTTCCCCTCTCTCACACACCAGGTATGCCTACAATGTTCACTGTGCTCATTTCATTAGTGTCAATTGATTAGACATTAATTGCAAAATGTAACATTGCATCCTGTTTTCTTTCTCATAGGTGACTTTTAATGGCACAGTGCTGTGCCAGCGACTCCTAATGAATGCTCAATGTTGCCCTTTTAGGGATGGAAGGAAAAACAAAACAATAGGTGTGTGAGTGTATTTTAAAACACAGAGAAAAGCTTTTGCATTTATAGAATCCCTTGGAAAAAGAGCACTGAGTGATGCAGAAAGGGTTAAATGATGGCAGCACAATGGACAAAATTTGGTTCTTTTGATTATTCACTGGTACTTTACTGTAACCTCACTAGAATCAATCTAGGTTTACATCACCAGGAAGGAGAAAACAATTCTGCTTTTGTCTTTTGTGTGTCATCGTATTGTAGAGTTACACAGATAATGATCAAGACTAGACCACTGTCAAGTACCAGGGAGTCCTGGCCAGTGATCTCTGTGTTTTCCTGGCCTACTGAGATAAATTGCATCAATTTTGTAAGGAGCAGTAGCAAGGGGCAAAGTAGCAAGCGTTCTATCTGGTCACCTTTAACTTCTCAGCCTAAATGAGCTCATGGCCTGTTACATCTGGATTAGCTAAGAGGTTTCTGTATCATTTCTAGTGATCTTTGTTCTCCCTGTGTGTAAAACAAGGTGTTTTATTGGATCTGTCACTACCTCGTAGAACAAAATAAAGGCCAATAAAAATAACAATTGAAATTACTATGCTCCTGCTCCTCCTCCTTTCTCTGCAGCTATTTGCTTTATTTATGTTTTTATCAATACCAGAGGATTTATATGAGTTTTTAAAAATGGTTTGGAACTAGCCAAGCATTGCTTCCCCTTGAAGCAATCACTTCATGGACCACTTTATTTACTATATAGTTCAGATGTCAGATATTTACATGGTAGGGGTTTTATTATTAATAGATTTTTCAATTGGGAAAGCCTGTGTTCTCTGAACTTAGTAGGACTTTATCTTTTCTTACAGGCGATGAGTGATTTATGTGGACAGCTCCTATTAATGTTAATGGAAAGCAAATGTAAATCTCTCCACAGCAGATAGATAGCAATCTTACAAAAGTGGTCCAAGCAAAGCTTGTCTTTGTATGGGTCTAACTAGCAATTAGCATAAAAGATTGACATCAGCTCTAACTCGGTATTTATACAAGTACTGTTAATCTAAATACAGAATCAAATTAATCCCTTGTGCAACTCCAGTGCCTGCTTCGGAATTTCAGAACTGAAGATTGTGACTTGCTCTGTGTAAGCTAAATCAAAATGCACAGGTTTTAAGGACTAGATTCTGATAGATACCCTGTTCAGTCAGGGCAGAACATTGTAAATTGAGCCCACCTGTATAGCTCCTGCAAAACCATTTGAAAATAGCGATTTATAAAGGAGGCTGATAGAATTACATGCTTTTTGGGGTTAGGCATATAAAATACCATCAGGAAGATAAAATACCACCTTTCAACAAAGTCCTTGGAGAACTAAGACAGAAAAAGCATGATTTGGAAGGGCTTTTCTGTGAAATTCTTGTAGGAAAAGGAGCCAAGCCTTGGGTAGGAAAATGAAAAATATCAGAACAAATGCACAAGATTTTAATAAAAAAGTCATAAAGGTTTTATGGTTGGATTGCTTTTGCTGAAAAGTGTTTTCTTTAAAAAATACTGCAAAAAAATCAGAATTGTTTGGGTTGGAAGGGACATTCAATCTCACCTCACCATGGGCAGGGACATCTCCCACCAGGCCAGGTTGCTCCAAGCCCTGTCCAACCTGGCCTTGAACACTTCTAAGGACGGAGAATCCAAAGCTTCTCTGAGAAATCTGTTCCAGTTTCTCACCACCTTCACACTGAAGAATTTCTTCCTAATATCTAATCTAAATCTCCCTTCTTTCTGTTTAAAGCCATTCCCCCTCATCCTGTCAGTACAATCCCTTGTCCAAAGATCCTCTCCATCTCTCTTGGAGCTCCTTTAGTTATTAGAAGGGATTCTAAGGCCTCCCTGGAGCCTTCTGCTCTTGAAATACTATTATGCCTGATTTCTTACTGGAGCTACAGTAGAACAGAGGAACCATTTCACAGCATTAAGGAATGGTAAATAATGGCCAGGGTGATACTGAGAGAAAAAATTGGGCTCACGGGTGAGTTCTGCACAGCAGGACCTTGGTGTGTCCCATTCATCACTGCCTGGATCTCAAGCTTAGACCAAACTCAAGATGTACGTGTGGGACATAAAAAGGAACTCCAAAACTTCTCTTTAACTTCTCAGACAGAGGAATAGAACGGGGATTATTCAGGTTGGAGAAGAGAAGGTTCCTGGGTGAGGCCAAATAAGACAGAAGCAGACCCTTCTCAGAAGCTGACTGGACACAGCACTGAGCAACCTGTTTGAGGTGACTGTGCTCTGTGTAAGGGAGATGGGTTAGATGATGTGGAGACATCCCTTCCAAACTCTGCTGTTCTGTGATTTTGGGAACCCTCTGAGCTCAGTTCAGTTGCCCAGACACAGGGCCAGCAGCTTTTGAGATAAATAAGGGATCAGTATCCTGCCTAGTTTGCATTTGCTTTTCCAGGTAGGACTTAAGTTATGTTTTCCAACCCCAGAGGGATTCCTTACTTTTACCCATAAATGAATGAAACTGTGAAAAGGTCAGCTGGCCTTGCATCTGTTTTTAGCCACATCTTGGTGCCCGTGCCAAGACAAACAGACATACTGATGTTGAGTCCAGAAGCAACTTCATCCTGTGAGTCATGACTCCTGCACTCAAAGTCCTGCCTTGGATGTGGAATGCCGATGTGTCCCATTGCTGCTCTCAACCAGAGCCATCTAGTTTTTGTGTGGTTTTGAAAATATGCAGCCTGCTGTAGGTGACTGCTTGAACAGAGGTATGGGTAAAGATGATCTCCAGATGTTTCAATCTCAACAATTCTGTGATTCTGTATCCTCAAACTTTCTTCCTTAAGAGTGGCTGGAAGCCAAGCTCATGCTTTTATACAAGGATAGTAGGTGGAACCATATTTTGGAATATGGTTGATAGACCAATTGTACCGGTGTTTGTAGGCCTTGGAGTACTGAAAAACATAAAAATCTGCTCATAGAAATTTCTCTCAAGACTCTCCATCTTCTTAAACTTCTCCAGAATCCAAAATGAGTGCTCTGAGATGGTTTTCCATTCTGTTCTGACTGGCAATCTTTTCAAGACAACCAAAGGCAGCAGTGAAGCATCTGTTGTCTCATTCATAGGTGCCATTATTCAAAATCAGGTAAGGAAATATTCCCAAGGAACATGAGGAAAATATCAGCTCAGTATGGGCTGAATGCAAAGTGGATCTGCTGGTCAAATGTCCTGTGTTTGACTGAGCTCAATAACAGGTGCATAAGGACTAGTATAATGTGCCAAGCACAGGACACTCATTCCTAGGTAGTTCTTCCTGCTTTCGGTGATCTGTGGCTCAGGAATCTCCAGAGTCTTTTTATTTATTAGTTTTTGATAGAATTTTCTACCTTTTCCTATGTGTCACAACATCCTTTTATACTTTTATCAACAGAGAAGATAATTTACTTGAAGCAGCGATTATATTCTGTATTTGCAGTTGTATTTCAGAGAGACTGTCTTCTACCTGAATATTAATTAGTTAAATAAGCATAAGCAGAGCTAAAGAATAGCATTAAGATAAGTTACTCTGTTGAGTGCTCCAGTTATTTACATGGTCTGCAGATGCCATTTTATACCCACTGTAGTAGTGGTCATTTCTGAAATCTGGCATGTTGTGCTTTCAAATGCCATCAGAGTGATCCTTATACATTAATGTGCTTTGATGCACTTCATACTCCTTTTTTAAAAAAGTAAAACAAGTAATTCCAGAAGTACAAAGACAAGGAAAAACACAGTTTCTGTTTTTATTCTGACTTGATTGACATTATAATTGAATCGGCTAGATCGCTTCTTTTATCTCTTTATATACCTGTAGAAATGAGGCTGCCACAAAGCACTTGAGCAATGGCAATCAGGCTGTCACAGCTGACATCCAGCTGTACAAACCAGGTTCAAGGAGCTTTCAGGATGAGATTAGCTCTTTTCTCCGAAACCATCTTTTAATATGAAATTTATAAAGCACAGAATTAGTCATGAAAGAAGTACAGGTGTATCAAATAAAGTAGCATCAATCCAGTGAAAGTTGCATGGCAGGTGAAATTCCTTCCCTGCTGCAGCTGTCTAATTCTGACAATTGTAGCATGGGAATTTGTATGTGTACTTGGTGCCCAAGCTGTCATTGCTGTCTCTGAAGATTGAGAGCTCAAATCTGACTTGACATAGCTTTTGGTGCCCACCTGAGACATTCAAGGGCCTGTGAGACACCCATATGGGATTGATAGCTATAACCCCGGACTTATAGGAGAGCCACGCTCTTCTAGAGAGACAGCTGGAAGCAGGATGAGGCTTGAGGGCATCTCAGACAGCTCCGGATACCTGTGTGTGGGTGGTTAGTCAAGCACTTACCAGTGTTGTCAATGGGAGTCTGGAGAGTAGTTACACACATCTGAAGGCAGATGCCTACTCCTATGTAGGTCTGCAGTCAAGAATCTGAAATTTGGATGTGTTCATCTGCTCTTGCTCTCTAACCCATCATGATTAGTGGAGATCCTGCCCAGACAAGTCAATGGAGCCTGGAAAGCAATTCAGCTCACACAAGAAATACCTATCTGCATTTGGTCAGGTCAGCTGCTGTCTGGACTCTAGTGATGGAATCAACTGGATTTTAATCTTCTCTGACTCAAATCAGAGACAGAACAAACACAGACATGCCCTTCTGAGACCCTTAAATATAGGGATCTGGCTGTGAATCCCACCTACAGCTCACTGGAACAAAGTGAGCCTTTCATGCCAAATTAACTTGAGAAGCCTCATATGAAGAAATGAAGGAGACTGCTAGAACTCATCACATTCCCACATGGAGATACTAATTCTGCTTTTGAATCACATTTATCTGCTATTTCCCTCCCCCCTACTCACACTGTGACAACTTATGCTGTTGAATATAAGCCTCAAGTCCCTCCCCACCCCATGCCTGAACATATCCAAATTAATTTGTTTAAGCCACTAAAAAGTCTTTGGTCTTAAATTTTTTTAACAGGAGCCTGTGCTTATTCTATTAAAAAATTAATCTGTTAGGATGTCTTTAATCAGCCGAGTCACACAAAGGCAAAATAATGACACAGTAACTTTAGGGAACCTTGACTTTGAGCCACCTTTTATAAGCATGGAAGTCAGAATAAAAAAAAAAAAATCAAAAGCAGTAAAAACTTATATTATTTCTGTCAGTAGCTCCTTTTCAGAAAATGTTGTGAAAACAATCTCTGTGTGGAGGAAGCAACATACTGAGCAACAAACCTCAATCACAGGAAGTTCATTTTTTTCCTTGGCGCGTCGCCCAGTGCCATCAGAACTAATTAAAAACAGAGCCACGCTGGTAGGAAGCTCAGTGTTTGGGTTTTACAATAACGGAGTAGCAAACCAGGGGGACGTCTAATGAGAATAGTTTCCGAGTTTGTTTTCTAGCATTGGGCAACTATGTCAATTACTGGAAGTACAGCTCAGGGCCAGCCACCATGCTGAGCCACCAAAGAGGGTTATTTGCCGTACAGATTGAGCTGCTACTTTGATGCATGTGTTCCGCGTGTCACTCGTACGCTGGTGCGG
This sequence comes from Irena cyanogastra, assembly GCA_013397155.1. NCBI lineage: Eukaryota > Metazoa > Chordata > Aves > Passeriformes > Irenidae > Irena > Irena cyanogastra. The sequence continues at coordinate 530,811 of VWZV01016546.1, forward strand.
CTCCTTGGCTCACGACTGACTAGGAGGAGGCTGATGCCACCTTGCTCTTCTTGTCTGAGGCTACATCAAATGTTACGAGACAGGGCTTTCCCCCGGATCATTAGATATGCTCCAGTTAAAAAATGAAATATGTCCTCTTCTAAGGATTCTACTTGTAATGAAGGATTTGGCTTGCAAAGGGAATTATCAGCCAGGGGCTTAACCCTTTGAGAGTTGGAGGAAAAGACAGGTTGACCTGAATATTTTTGAAGCAAGCTTCACAACTCAAACAATCCCAAATGAAAATTAAAAATATACATTTAAAGCAAGCATGCAGCTTCAAAATCTCACAAATGCAAGTTTTACTCTTGCAAATGACCTGCTTATTATAAAGCCTGTGGAATCAATGTAAATATTAAATATTTTATGCTCATATTTTAGGATTGCTTTTAATTTTATGACCAAGGAAAATAGAAATGAAAGAGGAAAACAGGCTGCAGCAAAGGAAAAATTTGTTGCAAAAATGAAGGAAATGCTCTCTATATCCACTGAGTACAGAATGGGAATCAATGGGCTTAAATCATAGCAAGGAAGATTTAGGATAGTAATTAGGTAAACTTTCTAAGTGCAGACTAGCTCTGCCTGGGCAGGTGGTGGAATCTCCACCAGTAAAAGGTTTTGAGAGTAGATTAAACAAACACAGACTCACAGAATGGTTTGTGTTGGAAGAGACCTTAAAGCTCATCTTGTTCTACTCCCCAGCCACGGGCAGGGACATCTTCCACTGTCTCAGGTTGCTCCAAGCCCTGTCCAACCTGGCCTTGGGTTGGACAGGATATATAGGATATCCTTTCAGGGACAGGATATAAACAGCTTCTCTGGGCAACATGTTCCAGTGCCTCACCACCCTTTGAATAAAAAGTACTTCCTAAAATCTAATAAAAATCTCTCATCTTTTAGGAGAGATAATTTTAAACTCACTCTCCCTTGTCCTGTCACTATCTGCCCAAGTGAAAAGTCTCTCTCTCTCTCTTATAAGCCCTGCTCAAGTGCTGGAAGGCTGCAATGAGGTCATCCCGAAGTCTCCTCTTCTCCAGGCTGAATGACTCTCCCATTCTGTCTCCACAGAAGTTCTCCAGCCCTTTGATAGTTCTCTGATTTGTGATTACTTTCCTTCTCTGTTGTAGAGGTGAGCTCTCAGATCATGTTCCCACCCTTCTCTAAAGCAGGAGCATCTGAGGACATGGATTGAGAGATTCTCAACACTATATAGGATCTGTCATCCTTAAACCTCAATGGTCACGGTAACTGGGATTATCAGGCTTACTACCCATTGTAAACTTACTACCTACTATAAACTAATATCCCCAACCATCTAACTTTTGAATGAATTCAATCCACTTTATTCAGTCTTGACAAAAAGTATTATATTCCTCAGTAAATATTAAGTTTGTTATATTCTGAAAACTTCCTTATCATTGCAGCTTTGTTTGTGTCCTTGTTGCTTTCTGCTGTTGCATAATTGTCATTTTCTTCACGTTACCCCTTCTGGTATCTCAGGCTGTGATCCAGAAACGTGGGTGAGATACCGAATAACACAATAATGATGTAGGTTCACTGCTGTAAGATTGGTTTATAAATGTATTTACATCATTGCTATTGGTCATTGGTGGCTTTCTCTTGACTCTGTGGGTCACCCCCTGCATTGCCCTCCATGCACGTCCTCTTCCATTTGTGCTACAGGCAGCACACAAATCTCTTTGCCATGGAGAGTTGCTATCAGGATGGTAATTGCTTTTACTAATTATACAGTCTCCATTGACTAAAGAGAGAGCCTTAGTTTAAACAAGCTGTTTAAACTAGTTTCCTAACTACACACTCAACTTAGACAATGTGAATCCTGGCTAATGTCCTGTTGTGCTCCTTAGCAGTCTGATAATATGAGTAAATGAGATTCTGGGACCATGAGATCAAGTTATATGCAGCTGGTGGGACTCATCCTTATTTTCTGTCTATCTGCAATGGCTCCTGCTACTTTAGATGTGACTGGTGAGGCAAAGCTGTGGATACTGTCTGAGCTTCCCAAATGTGACAGTGACTGTGAGACAAATTGTGCTGTTCTCATGAGCAAGCAGAGGCTTTCAGTTCTACTAACTAATGCCCTCAGAAGGAATTATATGTAATAGTACAAGAGACTCATTAGTATCAGACTAATTTTGTCTTTTAATGCAAACACTCCATGTTGTCTTGAAGGTATTCAGCCTCATTATTTCTTCGCCTTACTTCTGTTCCAGCATAAGATAAGCTAAAAAATATTTCTCTGCATTTACAGAAGGTGAAAATATGTAATTATTTATCATGACTGCTGAGATAATGTGCACCTAAACCTCTGTGACTTGCTGATATACCCCAGTGATTATTCTTTCACTGACTGGTCAGCTGTTTTGCTAACTGACACTGTCACCTATGCCAAGAACTTTGAGCAAAGCCACAGCTTTGGTCTCTTGCCCGTGTGTTTGACTGACCTTTTATTACTTCAGTAAAGGTCTGGGTCCCAATTCACCATGAAAGTAAACAGATACAATTGTGTTGACTTCAGTGGAATTGCACACACTTAAGCCAACGGTGAATTTGGACCTCAGTAACTGCATTTCCTTTTATAAGGCTGGTGGATGAGTGCTTGGGGAACAGTTAGCTTGTCAAATAAAGGCAATAGCTTTATCTTTCTACACTGTATTTATAGTGCACTCTTCCTACCAGACTTTGCCCGGCTGAAGCCAATTGTTCCAGGTTTTATTTCAGCCAGATCAGGGAAAAAGAAAAAATAACTGAGGTTGAAATAGGAGGCATTATAAGCATTATGTTACTACTGGTTGCAATACGATGGTCTTGGCATAAAACAATTTAAAAGGCATCTGAAGCCCTCTTACATTCTGTGGTTATGTTTGCTTTCTTCAAATCATGCTGATTAATGTGGTTAAGCCAAGTTAACTTTTATTTTTTCCTTTCTTTTCTGACTGACTGCAGGGAAAAGGGGAGTTTGAATAAGCCACAAAAAAAAAAAGTTTTGGACTAAATTTCAAATTAATTATTAGATTGAAAATCATTAAATAAAAGCAGTGGCTCATTTCTTTGAGTATATCTATGGTAGCACATTAAATAGTCCTCAAAACTCAGATTCAGGCACCAGAACTCATTCTGGGCCCCAGTGCAATTTTTTCACGAAAAATCGTAACAGTTTCAGCAATTCCGGGACACACCTCATGTTCTGGGGCCTGACAGTACTCCTAAAAAGCACGTTGCATGCAGCCACCTTGATTTTAGGCTGTGAGGGTCTCATGGTATGGAAGTGACCAGCTTGTGTAGTTGGCCAGAAAGCAGCACCTGAAATGATTCAGTTCACTGGTATATGCATACACCTTGTGGCTGAGTCAGGATATTTGGGCGAGTTGGGATATTTGGGCTTGATCCTCCCATCTGTTTATGAAAGAGAAAGACTTTAGCCTCTCAGGACAGAAGTCTAATCTTGGAGGGGTGGTTTATCTTTGAATCATAGAATCATCCAGGTTGAAAAATCTCCAAGGTCAAGTCCAACCTGTGGCCAATCCTCACCTTGACCCCCAGTCCAGAGCACTAAGTTCCGTGTCCAGTCCTTCCTTGGACACCTCCAGGGGTGGGGACTCCACCACCTCCCTGGGCAGCCCCTTCCAATCCCTGACCACCCTTTCCACGAAAAAATTCTTCCTGATGTCCAACCTGAACCTCCCCTGGCGCAGCTTGAGGCCATTTCCTCTTGTCCTGGACGTCCTTGTTGCCTGGGAGAAGAGTGTGACACCCACTGGCTACAAACTCCTTCCAGGGGGCTACAGAGAAAGATTTTGAGAGGGTTAAACTCAGGAAAACTGATAACTTGGAAATGGGATCCAAGACAGAACATAATAGAGACAATGAACAGACACGAGAAGCAATTGCTTGTTAAGGGCAAAATAAGCCATGTAAAACACCAACACATGAAATCCTGTCCAGGCAGGGCCAGACTGGTTGAGCAAAGCAGTCATACTTTATCCCTGCTCCACAAAGTGGCAAGACAGTGAAGCTACTAATCTGGCTACTTCTAGAGATATACAACTAATTTAAATAACAATGATAAACAACACCCCACCACCCCCCTCACACGGCCAGCAAAAAACCCAGTCTTCCCTTTCTTTGCTGAACTGAGACTCTTGCTTAATAGCAGAAGAGGGATTCAGGGAAACATGGCAGCAGCTAGAATTATTTGTTTTCCACTGTAATTTTAACCAAATGTTTCTTTCAGGCAAGGTATTTCTCCAAGGACATTTCTAGAACTTCAGACTATTTTCAGGAAAGTTAAAAATAGTCAAAACTGAAATGTAGAGAAGAAAGAGATGAATACAAATACATTTGGGCTGGCTTTGCTCCGTGGCAGTCCCTCTCACAGCTGGCCCAGAGGTTTATTCTGCAGCCCAACAACATCCTGAGGTTGCACTGTGAGTGTTTGAACTTCTCCAGTTAAAATTTCGTGAAGGAAAGGAGTGCACTGGCTTCCCTTTATATCTTTATATTACCATGTTAACCTGCAGGTAGATGATGCGACAGCAATTCTCTTCAACTGCAGAGGTTCACAATCTGTTCAGTGTGGATGGAGTCAAAATATTGAGGTTAAAATACCAAACAAAATGATGCCAAGTTTCTAATGATGTCTCAGTAAAACTTGGCCTTTGATTTTATCGCATGATATTAATCTTTGAAAAGAAGCTGAATTTTGTCTTGCTAGGAGTCATGGATTTACCAAGGGGTATAAACCAAGGGAAAATGTGCCCTGTTAGTTGCTTGGGACATTTGAACAGATCAGTGGCTCGTATTGGTCAGGTTTAGTGTGACAGTCAGCTAAGTGTAGATGCCTACAATTCAGACGTTTGTAATGCAGATGTTTGTGTTGAATTTGATTAGATCCCCTATGATGGAAGCAGGGAGGAGACTGCTCTGGTATGGGATTGTTTGCATCCTTAGAAAGTGAGTAATGTAATCATACCCTTAAAACTGTTTTTTTTTTCTCATTGAAAGGAAAGGGAATATACAGGAAGAAATTTGGAAGTGCAATGCAGACAACAAAAAGTAGGTGAAATGTGTCTAAGTGTCTTTTCTGAGATTAGTAAGTATGGAATATCCTGGGGGCAAAGTCAAATCTGTCTGGAAATTTGCTTTCCTCTTTTTTTTTTTTTTTTTTTTTTTTGTTTGCTTTGTTTCTTCCTGGGGACAGCTGTGAAAAACTGTAGGGAACAGGAGGATGTTAATAAGCATGATTTGGAATGTGTTTGTGGAAAGATTGAAAATACACAGGTGAAGCAGGGAAGTCACTGAGGGTTACTGAAAGATACAGCAGAACAACCATGGGACATCAGCATCCCATGTGCCAATTCCTTCCAGTGAGAGTGAGCAGCTTATCCTGCAGCAGAAGAAAGAAAAAAGAAAGAGTGGCTGGAGATGTCATCTAAAATTTCTTCCCATAAGAGGAAGGCAGTGAGAAGAGAGGAAAATAGAACATGCCAGTATCAAAGATAGAGTTGGGAAAAAGTAAGAAATTAGGATACATTGATAAAATTAAAAAGACAACTGGAAAGATTACTTTTGTATGGCCAAAGCCTAGTTCAGGCTCATAGTTTCAGGACAATCATATGTGCATTATCCATAGGTTGTGATGAAGGCACCTTTTATTCTTAAAGCATATAAACAAAATTTGAATCTACCTTATTTTTCCCCCGAATATTACAGTAAAAGCCCTGCTCGAAGATAACTTTCCACTGAGTTTCCAGTGCAAAAAAGGAAATGTGGAGATCGCAGCTCTGCTGTAAGATTCCAAAATCTTTCAGTCCTCTAGTATCCCCGCATAAATACCATCAACACACGACAGAGGAAAATCCACCTTGTGCCTGTGGTCTCCAGCTTGGAGATGCACTTTCCCTTTTATCTGTTTTTTGTGTTTAAGGTTGTTAGGCAACTAAGAGCCTCTTTTTTCCAGCATTCAGCAGTACCTCTCTGATTCCTACACTTGCTTATGCCTGGGATTTTATTCACCTGCCTTGGGTATAAATACGCAGCACCGTCGCCAGCTCAGTGTACACAAGTTTACAGAAGTAATCCACATAATAATCCAAATTCTTTCAGATTAGTGAGACAGGCACTTTCTTACTTTTCAGCATTGGTAATCCTATCTTTTCACTTCCTAAACCATTATGATTGTTCAGCAAGATAAGGGTTAGCGGGAAAAGATATATTCTCTTTTAAGTGCTGTTCCCAAGTTAATCTTATTGCAAAGCTCTCCATAATTTATTTACTGAAGATGATTTGAAAAATCAGATGGGGGGAGGGTGAGGGTGATGCCTAACTTGTGTGCATGGAATAAATAAGCGTTCTTATTTTAGTATCTTCTGGACAAAAGTTGATATGACAAAAATAATCCCTGTGACTGGGAATATGAGGGCCCCTTTCTGGCACACCCATCTACAAAGCCAAAGACTGAATGAGGATATGAGGGCAAGGCACTGAGATATTCTTTGATCCTAAGCACCAGGATATAAGTGTAATATTTTGGACAATGTGGGAAAGATGATTGTAATTGCTTCCCATGTTCTGTGATTAAATAAGGGCATCAGTCTCACAGGCAGACAGTTTTATACCTTTCTTTACTTCTGGGGTGGTTGTGTAAAGCAGAAAAAATACATTTGTTTCATGGTCATGAGCTCCTGAGTGAATACATTAATTAACGGTTCAGGGCAGATAATTGTTGGGCCCACTTAAACAGCTGGATAGGATGATGTGCCAAAGAGCACACTGAAAGCATTGAATGACAGCTTCCAAAAATTCTCAGTGTTATCCTTTTCTGACTGAGCTTTTTACCACTGCTTTGACTGGGAATAGATTTATATCTCTCTCAGATATTTTTGTGAATCACATCCACAAGACTAAACTTACCATCTTTTATGTCAACTCTGGACACAGCTTCATCCCAAGAAATTATTTTTAATATTAACATTACAAAAAAAGGAAATTTTTAAAATTTCTCAGGAGGTATTTGAGGATTTTTCAGAGCAAGGTTTGACATGTTATGTACTGTCTCCTTATTCTCGATAAGTTTCCCACGTTTAGAAATGTAAATGATCATGCTATTTTGAGGGATGATCTGTATTTGTCAATTTAATGACAAAGATCATAAAAAAGAAAGTCAACTCTTGAGGCTACTCTTCTACCATGCTAATGAGAGTGAGAAAGCAGCTAATAGCCAGTCAGAGGTGTTGAAGTTGCAGGATAAGATCTGTACAGTCACTCTCTTTACAACCTATTGTAAAAGGATAGAAAATGATTCATCATGGATCCTGAGTCTCCTCCAAAACAACATTAAAAAATATAAAGAAAGTAAATATGTTACACAGCTAGAAGTTTTCAAGTTTTAGATTCAGAAATGAGAAAGTGTTACCCTACTGAATTATCTGGTAGATGGGATATTTACCATGGTTGTTTGATTCTTTTTGGCATTTTATTTTAAATTTCGGATTTAAAACCTTTTAGGTGGTTTGTAAACAAATATTTTTTTAATATTTATTTTGTAGTATCTAGACCATCTCACCATTTGGAGGGAAGGTCACATTATTAGCAAGTGTTTTACTGATGTTGTCTCTACATCTCCTTCTCTTTTTTTTCTGTCCCCATCCTTTCAGATATAAATATAACCCAGTGAGAGCAAAATGCTGCAATCCAAATCCAGAGGTTTTTCTCAGAAAAATCACATTCTTGATATTAAAATAAATGAGATAGACAATACTGATAGAGACAGGATGATTGCAGGTGAGTAGCTAAAACAGAGCAATGAACTATTCTGTGAAATGTCAAAGAGGGTTATAGAGCACAGAGGAATGATTCTAACTGGGACTTCATTGGGCTTTCCTGGTTTTTAAGAGAAATTAAGCAAAAAAAAAAATCAGAAAAGGAAAAACTAACTCATGTGACTGTGAAGATCATTATTATTACATTTTTTACATTCAAGGTTTGACAAATTTTTCTCCAAATAAAACTGGATGTTTCTAGGACTGTCCTGGCTTACCCATGAAACATGCTGGAGCATTGTCTGGGAGAATAGGAGTTGGCAGAGGTCACATCCGTGCAAGGGAGTGTCACAACAATTAAGCAGTGTAGAAACACAAGGACTCTGGCTTAGGCCATGTCCAAACCCTGTTGAGTTTATCAGACAGAGCTGAAAAAACCAGTTATCTTAGAGCTTCACAGAATTCTGTTATGGAAATAAGAGCCTTGAAGCTTTACAGTGCTTCGTCTGGATCAAGTTTAATCTCTTCAGGAAGGAGTAAAAATACCCAAAGGAGTTTGGCTGGAGACTGAGTTACTCAGACTACTTTTCTTGCTCTAATACCATGACTAATACTAGGAAGAGCTGAAAGGACCCCCAGCCTTCGTGGGGTTCTGGAAGCAGCCTTTGTAGCTCCATAAAGTAGGACCTTTTAAAGCTTGCCCATGTCCATAGGAACATTCCTCCATCCATCCCAAGAAATATAAAATCACCTGCTGTCTGTAAAGGCGAAACATTTTTTTATGCAACCAGTAGTACTGCAGAACAAGGGTGGGCAAGCTCTTTGCTGCAGACAGGCTGGAGCTCTGCTGCTCCAGGAGATGAGGACAGGAAGGAGATGAAGACCAGGATCCTTCATTTCTCCCTCTGGCTGAAGGCAGTCAGCAGTTTGCTGTACCACTGGAAGAAGAGCACTTCTGCATTACTGGGAAGCTTTTCCACTTGGCAGAGATTCCTGGAAGGAGCCATTCTTTAGGCTGCCTCCTATCCCTTCTTTCTTCTGCTCTGTTCCCATGGCTTGAGGATCCCTGGTAAGGGGTGATTTTGCTATTTAGGTCATGGGTTTGTGCAGACAACTTGCAGTACTTGCTTGCTAAGCACTAAGCAAGCTATATCCCATAATATTGTTCTATCGTCTTTGTCTAAATGTGTGTTTAGAGGAGGAGTTGTTTGATTTTTTGGAGGAAGAATAAGGAAGAGAGAAAATGCCTACAGCATAATTAAAAAGTTGTTGCTCTAATTTTTCTCCTCACTTTAGAATCCTCTGTTGGCTTTAATTAAGTGCTTGAATTAAGATGGTAAGGCAAACACCATTTGATGTTTTTTTCTTTCTTTTTTTTTTTTAAATGAATGCAAGCTCACTCACCAGGTGGGTTTCTCCTCAGGTGCTCGCTGCTCTAATACAGAAAATCCACATGGGCATCTCTGCAGGCAGTGTGCTTTCTTCCTGAGTGCTCGGGGGCTCCAAGGAGGTGCCTGTCCCTCCTGTCCCCAGCTGTGCTGTGGGAAGACGTCGGCAGTTCCGTGAGCATTTGAAGGATGTGTGCAGTGAGGAGGGACAGGGATCCTTGAGGGTGGCTCATGGATTCATAACTGGGGGCAACGAGATGAAATTGAGCAAAAGCAAAATGAGGTTGGGTATCTCGACAAACTTCTTAAGTGCCTGTTAGATCATTTGTGAGAGAGAGTCCCAGAGGTGCCCGCAGATGCTCTGTTGGTTGAGTCATTTAAAAGTTTCTGTCTAGGTCATCACATGCTCCCCATTGCCGCAGTGTCTAGAGAGCAATCACAGAGGCTTAGGAAATTGGGCCAGGAGGGACTTGGGGAGGTCATTTTGGCCTCAAGAGATGAATGATTCTACTTAAAACATCCCCAAAAGGCATCTTTCAAACAATAACGAGCAATACAACCCCTCATGGGGAAAGGAGCTATTATTTTTCCCATCGTAAATATGAAAAATCAAAAATAAAGGGAAGACAAAAGTTTTAACCAAGTCACACAGAAATTATAGGGTAGAGATGGGAATTGAAGTCAAAGCTTTGCAGAGTAAATGCAGCACCAAAAGAACATTCTTCTCTGGTCTAACAGGTCTGTATGAGGCATCTTTTCTTCATGCAGAACTGTTTTATTCTGTAATTTTGACTAGACACGTGGACTTCTGGTTCTCCACAGTCCCCATGAAATTTCTTATTTCCTCATAAAGTCTTAAAAAAAAGAAGAAAAGATTGATCATTATTGGTAATTTTCCAGTTTTAGCAAAAATACAATTTATTGAAAACATGATAAATGATTTATGCTTGTGATCTTTTACAATTTGTCACTTTAAATTTCTTCCTAGGGATTTAGATGTGGGCCTGGCATTTCTGGTCTGGTGGCTGGACACAATGGTCTTAGAGGTCTTTTCTAAACTTAATGATTCTGTGGTTCTGTGAATTGCCACCTGCCTTGCTTTCCTTGACAGCTGAACACTCTTCAGTCCACAAGAAGAAAAACATTCCCAGGCAAAACTGGGAACCCAAGAACTAATATTAACTGGTTGATCTTATCCATCGCTTGTTCCTGTTCTAGCCTAGCCATGACTAGGAAGAAAATTAAAACACCAGACAATTTCTAAACGGAATTCTGTTCTTGGGATCTCTTCCAGATTATTTTGTGCTACAATGATAGCGATGTGTTACAAACATTTCCCAAGGATGGTGAAGTGGAAACTCCTGTTGGTGGACAATCTAGCCAAAGAGAGAAAAGAAATCAGAATTATCTTTCAATACAAATTGCTTGCTGAGACATCTTTTGGAAATTTAGGCAAAATATTTGAATATTTAAAACTTTATTGAGGCTTATCAGAAATCAGTAATCGGAACTTGGTCTACTGGATTTGCCAACAGCCCAAGAACCTGTTTCATCAGTGGAACTATTCAAGCTATTCTGGATTTACACCAATGGCATGAGCTGCTGATATAAGCTATGGCTTTTGAAAACCTATATTTGAAAACCAGTTACTTTGGGTGTCTTTGGTTTCGGGTAACAACTTTGCTTTACTTGCTTTGGTGTGGGTTAACATGTGTGATCATCATTTTACGCAAATTGAGCACCTGTCTCACACTTGACACTCAAAATATCACAAGGCCAAAGTGATTCCAAATCTAGATTCCCCAGGTTGCCAGCTTGTAATGTGATCTGTGAGGGGATAATATGCATGCAGGACAGGAATGAACCACTCAGTCTCTAGGTTGGAAGAAGGAAGGTGCAGAAGTTACTCAGGTTGGGAGACTTGACTGGCTTTTCTTTACCCAGCCTGCTAATTCAGCTTGAATTAAACTTTTTTTTTTTTAGGATTCATCTCATCCAAATTTACATGTCAAAAAGTTAGATTTTCATGAAATAGTCATCCTAGACTGTTTAAAACTGATGGAAAGAAATAGGGATCTTTGGAGAACCCATTTGGTGAAGCCCCTCAGGAAATGTTTATTTTCATCTGTTGTTTCCAAACAAAGTGGTCTAGACTAGACAGAAACAACTAGTTTTTAGAGCCCTAGCTCTGTGCGATATAATTTGCCTGGTTTTAGGAATCTGTTTACCTCTTTTTGAGTCACAGATGCCAGTTTTGAAAACATGGTCAGACACTATTTCTCAGTGAATGAGTTGAGCAGCTCAAATAAAAATACAAGTATAATCCATGCCATCCTCAAAGGCACTCAGAAAATGCAAGCGTGTCTGGTCCTGACTTGTTAACAACCATAAAGACAGCACTTGGAAGTATTTAATACAACTGTATGAACCATGCATTCTCAAAGAGCTTCATCTGCTGTATTTCCTCCCAGTGGCAAGTAAAAAAAAATTCCAGTATAATTAGGGCATAATTCTGTTAAATTTGTGCAATAAAAGCATTATTAAAAGAAAGAAAAGATTGCCCTTATAGGCTGTGCTGCAGTGGAATCAAGCATAGCTTGTTAGAGCTATTTTTGTTATTATTGCATTACTTGGCTATTGTGTTACCCCTGAAATGCTGTAAAGGAAGGAAAAGGCTGTGTAGATGGAATTTCAAAGTGATTCCTTTATTCAATATTAAAATTTCATTGGCTACATATGTGCAGAGTGAGGTCTTGGAGGAGTTGTTTGCCATGTGTGTTACTGAAGCTCAGCTCCTTGAGACCAAATTTCCTATGGGCACAACCTGTCCACAGATCCCATCAGGGAAATATGAAAAATTTAAAAAAATTGCTTCAGCCAGGTTAGTGATTTTTTGAGGAAGTTAAATTGATCTCAAATCTGCTCCAAGTATAGTCTTTGCAGAAGTTCAGACACAGACATCCTGCCCATTAAGGGCAGAGATAGAAAGCTTTGAAAGGCACTGATGTTCAGCAGGATGTGACATTTCCTGGGAAGAATAACATTTTACCAGGCTACAGAGAATGTCCACACAGCTCTTCTCACCCTTTGTCTCAGAGAAACATCTTCAGTCTGTTGTAGATACACTGAAGAAATACCTCATGTGGACTCAAGTGACAACATTAACTACAGGGGCATAAAGTGGGTATGCAGAATCTACCAGAGAGGAGAGCTCTGCTGAGCCCTAAAGGTGCAGATTTGCCCCTCTCCTCCATGCTTGTGAGACCCCAGAATTCAGCTCTGGGGTCCCCAGCACAGAGAACACATTGTGCTGTTGAAGTGAGTCCAAAAGAGAGTCAGAGAGATGATTAAAAGGATGGAGCATCTCTCATATGAGGAAAGACTAAAAAGAATTGGGATTATTCAGCTTGGAGAACAGGAGGCCTTGGGGTGAGCTAATTCTGGCCTCCCAGTACCTGAAGGGAGATGACAAGAAAGATGGAGAGAGGCATTTTACAAGGGCCTGGACTGACAGGACAAGAGAGAACAGTTTCAAACTGACTAAGAGTGGGTTTAAGCTGGATATTAGGAAGAAATTCTTCCCTGTGATGGTGATGAGGCCCTGGCACAGGTGGTGCAGAGAAATTTTGGATATCCCATCCTTGGAAGCGCTCAGAGAGAGGTTGGGTGGGGCTTGAAGCAACCTGGGCTGGTGGAAGGTGTCCCTGCCTATGGCAGGGGGTTGGAATTGGATGATCTTTCAGATCTCTTCCCAAACCATCCTATGATTCTATGAATCTGCAACAGACCCCAAAGAGAAAGCCACCAAATGAGCTGACCAAACATCTTTCCTTTCCTTGTTATTTATTTGTGAATGACTAAACTCTGAAGAGGAGATTCATCCAGCAAACACTTCATTTCAGTTTCAGAACCACATCTGTCAAAGCAGTGCCTTTACATGAGCTGGGAACTGATGCTCCCATTAAGTCAAGGGAGATCTTATCAATACAGCCAACAGAGCTGGGGCAGGTAACAATCTCATCTTGGAGCAGACACCTCTGTCTGCCCAGGGAGGTTTTGAATCTTTCCTATCTGGAGATGTTCAAAACCTATCTGTGTGTGTTCCAATGTATCTTGCTTTAGGTTGGACTGGATGAGCTCCAGATGTTCTGTCCAACCCTAATTATTCTGTGATTCTGTGATCTGATCGTCTGGACAGTCAACCAGACTGTTGGCTATGTTGACTAGATAAAAGATTCATTTCACTTCACACATTGTGCCACTTCTGGCACTGTAACTTTTTCCATTTGGCCTCCAGTTTCTGCTCCAGACCTTGTGGGTCTCCTGTAAGGCTTCTGCCACATCTGCCAGTGTTGTGCAGATGTCTCAGGAATGCTGGAGCATCTCAAACGTCACTGGAAGCCTGTGTTTAATAACTGAATCTGGAGCTTTGTCTAACCCTGAAGCTGAATCCTATTAGAGTAGCAGAATTCAGTTGCCTTAACACAGGCTTCTCATGCCATTGGAAGCACTTCTGGATATCCAGGATATCTGCACAGCACTGACAGATATGACATGGGACTGATGGAAACCAGCAGCCTTCTGGAGTGGCAGCTGGAGGCCAGGGGGGGAACCCATGAGGTCTCAGATGGCACAAGCTGCCAGTGAGTGAGTGACTGAACAGATCCATGAGTGCTACATTGGAACCTGTTTCCTTCAGCCCCCCTTTCAGTCAAAGCAGACAAAGAAGGGGCACAACTTATTTTCCTAAACATAACCTTGTCCTCCCCTGACCAACTGTTGATGATTTTGGAAAAGGTTACCACTTTTCTGATACAGTGGCCTTGCATTAGTAAGTTCCAAAAATAGGGACCTGCATTTCCATCCTGAAAGGAAAAACCTTTGAAAGTTTTTCTCGTATCAAAGCCAGACAATTCTGAAATTTGATTTAAAATGTAATTTTTTTTATAAGGGTGATGATAATAAAATAATAATAATAATAATAATAATAATAATAATAATAATCATCATCATCATCACCATCATCTGCAATGCTAATTTTAATTTGATATTACCAATTCAAATTGCATGCTCTGCTTTGAAAATAATATATTGCATTATATAGTAATTATGATGTAATAATTTAATAGTAATAATGTTAATCTTTTAATTAATCATTAATTTAAAAGGAAAAGAAGCATGATCAATAGGGATTGCTCACTTAAAGACTCTTGATCTATATGCAATGTAACATTTCTCCAGTTTTAAAATGGAACTTGTTTTCCACTGTTTATTTGTGTAAACTAAAACAGGCACATTTTGAACTTTTTTAGGATTTTCCACTATGATTCTTTGTGGCTTGGCTTGTATATCCTCAATTCCAAAGCTGTTTCATGGCCCTGCTTCTATTTGCAGATCCAAGGGTGAGCTGGACCTTGCTGGTCCGCCCTGTGATGTGGTTCTTGTTTCAGACAGGGGAGAAGAACTGCACCTGAGCCAGGTTAATCAAACCACATCTTCCCCTGGTACCAGTAGTTCAAAGTGATCTGCTTTACATGTGCTGGATTCCCAGCTGGCAAAAATGAGCTCAGTTCTCTCCTCTCCCAGTTTCAGCAGCCCTGTGCAAGCAGGGAGGATGGCAGAGCAGATTCTCTGAGCTGGACAGGCTGGCCAACAGTTTTAAAGTGTAATTTAATTTTTTTCTCTCTCTCTCTTTGCATCTGCCACTTCTCATGGTGCAGCCTTTTGTTGTGCTACCCAGACTGAGAAGTGTCCACAGCTATCAGCTTTCACCAAATTGCTGAAGGGTGAAATTTCACCATTTCTGCCAGTAAAAAGCAGGTTTTTTTTCTTTTTTCCTTCCCCCATCACCCCCTCGTCAAAGCAAATAGCATCATTTCCCTGGAGAATCAGATCCTGTGTAAGAACAGAAGGACTTTTTAATTCCTCTACCTCAAATGGAAATCTGTTGTAGCCTCTCTTGCTTTTCCTCCCCGATACACCCAGACTTTTCAGTAAAGAAGCCAATCCTTTCTGAAGCCAGGATAGACCAGTATAAACACATGATTGGGGGCAAAAATATTACCAAGATGCTAAAGCTCAGTCCTGAGAATCAGGACACCTGGTTTCTCTCCATGGCTCTGCCCCTGTGTCCCAGCCAGACATTTATCCTCTGTGAATGTTTATTTACCTTTCTGCATTTGTATTTAATTATAAGCCATTTAGAATTTGCCAGGCCTGAATTAACATTTAGTAGTCATTGGATGACTCAGACAAAAAATGATCTGTGCTGTAAAATGGAAAAATATTAATGGAAGTTATTAATATTGATGTAATGTTTTACAGGTATCATTTAATCCATTATTGCAGATTTCTTTGCAGGCTTGTTGCTGAGCTATCATTTAATTTTTCCCAGCTCCCCAATAGTCTGAAGCTGCTTTCTGTCTTAATCCACAGCTTTTATCCAGCACAAAAAAAATGATTTTTCCCTTTAACTCCCTTCCCACTACATTACATTTCAGACTATATTACATGGGTTACATTATGGGGTGCTGCACAGGCAGGCCACGATGTAATTCAGCATGACACATGACAAGCAAAGATGTGTTGAAATACCTGAGACTATTAGATCCAAACAACCCTCTGTTAAAGTTTTTTATTACCACATAAACATTCTCCTGGCTGACCAGTGTCTCAGAGGAATAAATACTCCATTAGAGGAAACCCAAAAGCCCGAGTATTGCCCAAGTATGAGGTTGTTAAGAGAGAAAAAAAAAAAGAGAAAAAAACCCTGTTTTTGTACATGCTCTTCTCATGTTAGAAGTAACAAAACCCAGTAACAATGCAAAAAAATTGCACAGGCCTATCTAATCATGCTGAAAATAGATAATAGAAGATACAGAAAGTAGAGGACATTAAAGACATATAAGAATTTTTCACAAAGAGAAGGCTGATGAAAAAGTGAAGAGAACTTGTTGAGAGTGTTGGAAGAATGGCAGGGTTTTTGCAATCCAGCTCAATGTACAAGAGAAGGACAAGGTGATACTAAAATAGGATTTTTCACTTTTCTGGTTTTACACTGTGGAAACAATCTGATTTAAGATGAAATCAAGGGAGTCAGGTGGAAAGACTGGGGAAAAAGCAGTGCAGCAGGTCATGGACAAGGAATGAGATGGTGGTGGCAAGCCTTGTGCTGACCAAAGGTGTGGAGAATGGCTGTGAATGTTGAAGGGCTGGCTGTGAAGATGTCAGAAAACAAAAAGAAAAAATAAATTATAGGGAAAGTAAATCTTGTTTTAAGCTTTGGAGCTGATAAATGTATTCCTAATGAACAATTATGAGAGAGAGCTGAGCTGACAGGAAAAGTGCTACGTGGAAAATTGTTTTTGTGGGAAGGTTGGTCATCAAAAAGAGACTGGAAAAGACACTGAGAAGCAAATTATTTGAACAAACAGACCAGAATACATGAAGAAATAAGGTAGAGAAGATGCTTGCCTAGAGCTTGGGATGTGTAAGTAGCTCCACACTCTTAATTGTGTTAGAAGTGCTAAGTTGGTTGAAGATAAGAATGAACTATAAGATATTTAAACTGGATTTCTCTGCTCACAGATCTCATCTGCAGATGATAAACCCTATCTGTTCTAGGCCAGAAGGACCTGTGGAGTACAAAAATTTAGAAAAAATGTGATTTTTTTCTGTCTGTGCTACTTATGAATTGAAAATAAAATGGTGAAGGCTGGATGGTTCCCGAAACCTTTGCAGGATAAGGTGCTTTTCTAGCAGATGAGAATGAGTGACTGAAAATGCAGGAAAGTATGAACATATTTGTTCAGTTCTGTCAGGAACTAAAGACAATCTCAGCCATGAAAAATCTAGGAACAATTCAGAGCATTTGTGGTGTGCTTCAGTTTGCCAGTGAGAGATGACACAACAGCATCACGAACATTAACTTCTGGCTGTAGTGCAAACTCCCAGGCCTTTTAGAAAATGTTGCTGTTGTATGTTCTGAAGTAAATTTATGCCATTTTACATTTACAGTTTCTGGAAATACGGGTGTGTTTTACTACACCAATTCTGTCTTCCTTTCTCCTCTCTACCTACTGCTTTCCCCCCCTCCCCTTATGATCTCAAGTGACAGAAAAAAATAAACCAAGAATAATAGTGAGCCATGTTTATTATGCACAGTGAGCATAGGTCTCTGACAGGATACTTTGGCCAGATGTCGGTCTTTGCTGAGGCTGTTTTTCAGTTGGAAAACCAGCTTAACCATCCCCTTGGGAATTCCTTCTGTGAGGGTTAATTCCAGATGGTGAAGAGCAAGCTTAGCAGTTCCTGGATAAACCACTCTGGTGTCAAGAGCAAAAGTAAAACACTGTTTGGGACATTCCTCGAAGCCACACTTTCCTTGTCATTAGAACAAGTTCCTTGTTGTACAAGCATAAAGGGGCAAATTAGGGTAGCTTTGGGGATACTCTGATTTAGGGCATGAATAGGTCAGGTCCTTGGTGACATGAGGCATTTGAGACTATTCAAACAAGGAATCAGGAAAAAGGTTTTATAACTCTCCTATTCTAGGACCAGGCAAATATCAAACTGGGAAAGGCAGTGCTCTGAACTGTGAAGCTGTTCCTGGAAGTTTATGTTTTACTCACTGTACTACCTAAGCAAAATATGGTGATGCCAATTCAGAAAACAACACAAAACTAGAGGCCTGTGTCCTCCATTGCTGATCAATGGTTCTCTTTTTGTGTGTGTGCATTTGTGGTTGTGTCTCCCTAAGATGACAATCAAGTGATGCCAATATCCAGTTCACCCTATGGGGAATGTGGTTGCTGATGGGAAAGTGAAAACAATCACCTAAAATTTCATTGGATTGAAGTAAAGGGTAACTAAAAAAATAGGATAAAGCTACTGAGATGGGATCCCATTTTAGCACTCTTAGTGAAAAAAATAAAAAAGCTTTGATTGTGCAAAAGGGTTTTATTTGATACAAGAACCATTTGATAAAATGTTGTGAAACTCTGAAATGATTTCCATTGTACTTTATGTTACTTGGGGCTGGTCCATCTCTCAGCTGGAGGGCTGACAGTTGTCCTTGTTAACAGAGGTGGAAAGGAAGCTTTCTTTTTTTTGAGTTATTTAATCTTCATTTTTAGATTCTGATTAACTGGTTGGTTTAGCAATCAAAGATCAGTTTCAGATTTCCTGAATGGTGTGTTCATATTGTTCTTAGCAAGGACAGTAATGTTATGGGCCACAGGCTGCAAAATATCTGGAGTAGCCCTGTTATACCTGAGGTCAGACTGCAAAGGCCTCTTTGAGCTCAGAAAACTCGTGTGGCTACAGGACATTACATATCTCTCTGCATGCAGCAATAACATCCAAGAAGGTCTAACAGGGAGAAAACAAATCTTGTAACCATATTAAAATATGCAGGTTTTTTGAACCTGGTTTATTGAGATACTTAGGGTGCTCTGTCCAGTTGCTTAGCCCTATCATTCTGGGATTTTTAATGTTGATTTTAACATACTTTAACAGTATTTATATTATACTTATTTTCAGATTCATGGAACTCTTGAGAAACCAAATTAATCTGAAACAGCTTTTATTCACTTCTTATTCCTCTACGAAATCTATGTTTTTAATATTTATTGTCCTTTTTTTTGTTCCATTGAATGCTTGTTTTCTTGCTATGGAATTTCCTTAAAGTTCTTAATGGGATTTTTTTTGGTGTGTGTTAGAATATGTGGTAGCAATTTTAAATGCCTTCCAAAATATTAGGTTACCTACAGTCTATCAAATGATCTTGTAATCTCATCACAGAATCACACAGTCAATCACTGATAGCAATTTTTAACAATATTGGTATAACAAAGAAATTCTAGAAAAGGAAAATATGCTGGTGTCATATCAGTATATTTAAAAACAGAGATAAATGGACTGACAAGAAGGATAGACTGATTACTTTGAAGTTGACCCTAGAAAAAATACTAGAAAAGTTGCCACAAGACTAATTTAATAATGACTTTTAAAATTACAGGATATAGAGCATTCCTCAGTGTATAAATTCTTTGAGGATGCAAATTGTTCAAGCCTTATTAAATAAACAGAAACGTATGAAGACTTGACCCTTCACTGTGGGGTTTAAACAGTTTTGCAGTTTCCATTACTAAATGGTCTTATGCTATTTGTAGGATTTAGTTTGCTCCTAATTATTCCTAAAAATTAAGTTCATTGTCATTAATCCTACTAACCATGGGATTTTCTTTGATGTCTTTAGCTTCCCTTATCAATTTTCTACACTATATAATGTTTAATTTATATTGCTGTATGTGTTCGGATCTCTTTCTTTCCAGTTGTCACATGTTGCATTCTTATTTCTAATTAGTGCATTTCTTTTGCCTTTGAACAAAGTTTTACTTTCACACAGCTTGGTCTCACAGCTTCATAAACTCGTCTTAAAAAATCCCAATGTTCATTCTCATTTTTCGGATTTTTTTCCTACCTTTTAAATCTCTTTGTAATTTCCCAGTTTTGAGAAATGAATTACTTTGGAGAGTCAAGTGTATTTATTACTGGTTTGTCCTGTCCTCTCACTGTATGGAGTGCAATCTAATAATAACAGTTGGTCCCTAGGCTACGACCAACTGCCGGCCCATAATTAATTCATCTTTATATTTTTCTTAAATTTGAAGAGAAGTTTACTGCTGGTTGCATATGTCTCCCAAATTGAAGCCTCCCATTAAAAAGATATTTCCTTCTGTTATTTATTTATTTTTTTCATTATGGATAGCTGCTCAGGAAGTAACTCAGACTGTTTGAGTCACTGATCTGTGACATCTCCTGCTTTCTCAAATACCTCAGCCAGCCTTCATAAAATGACAGATAAACACACACAGCCATAACTCATTTACATGATCAATAGTCAGGTGAGATCCCCAATTAATAAACTTTCAGAAATACCAAATAAAAGCCATTCCAATGGAACAGAACCAATGAAGCCCACACCCTGTCCCTCTATATCACCAAGAACATGGTCCCACCTCCCACGTGGCCCCTGGCAGTATGTCTGGTTCTTTCCCTGGCCACTGTCACCCTCCATGGCAATCCCAGCTTGATTCCAGTACCTGATCCTTGTTATTCCTCAGCTTGTCTGGCAGCTCAATCAGTATTTGCTGAATCTGGCTTGATTTGGGAATATTTTATGTGACTGGCATGTAGAGATAAGCTTTCTCTTGTTTTTCTCCTCTTGCTACCTCTTGATTCAAACAGATATAAGAATTATAATTAATTATATAATTAATTATACATGAAAATAATTTATAATTAATAATTTAATAAAAATATAAATAACACAACATATGATAATATAAAATAATTTGTAATTTTAATATTATATATTAAAAATAAAAATTATTTAGGATTCCATAAGCTGTTGATGGAGGTGAGGACAATGGGCAGGTGACACATTGGGCTGTTGTGGGAACCACATCTCCTCATGTACTTCCCTGTACATAGGAATGTGTTCAATGAGAAAGCCACTGTTATGTACCCATAATACCTTCCCATTTTTACTTGCTCCTTCCTAAGCTGGTCATAGCAAGTAATTTTAATACACAAGATATACGGCAAGATTTTAGTACAAGAGATTCTAATTCACATGCAGTGCTGCAATCACTGGGAGGTGTTGGCACCTTGCCTAAGTTCCTTCTACAGATATTGTGTTAAAAAACCCCAAATCTCTGGCTCTTTATATTTTCACACACTCTGCCTAAACACTTGAGTTTGTTAACAGTGGAATAAAGTTCGGTATATCTCAGGTAAGTCATTCTCACATCTTCTTGCCAATCTCACTCTTGCTTTAACTACCTCTTGGCTGCTCCAAAAAGCCTTCTGAATAAAAGTCAGTTTTATTCCTGACATCAGTTATCATCTTCCTAAAATAATATCCTATTTTATATACAAATGTAATCCTCTAGTGATAGAGCCGAGGCTTCCACCAACACCAGATCTCAAACCCAACCTGTTGTTCACCTCCCGCTGTTTCTGTCTCCAGCCTGAGGCACGAGGAATCCTGAAGTGAAGTCTGGACAGCTACTGATGCGAATCAAGCCCAGCCTTTGCAAAAATGAGCTAAGGAAAGATTCTGAGTAACCCTGGGGCAATAAAGCTTTCCTGTGTGAAATATAGGTGAAATCCTACAACCTCAATGACATTGGGTGTGCTTTTCTAGGAGTTTCTGGCATGGCTCTCAGACAAAAGATGAAGAGAGAGTGAAAAGCTGTTAAAAACAAAAAGGCAAAAGGGCTACTCTTTCAAGATTGTGGCATATCCATGTGAGCTGTTACTTTAGGAAGAACTCTGGAATAACTGTAATTTGGATCAAAGTCAGTGTAGGCTGTCTGCTCCTTCACAGATCTATAGCCCAAATAATTTTATCCTTTGCTTCCCCGTGGAAGAATCCTTTTTGTCTAGTTTGGAAACCTTTGGAGGTTCAGCAATTGTTTACATATGTTTTCTCTTTCAAACTCATCTCTTGACTAATCTAAGTTCACTGGAGGTGGCCTGAGCAGTGAATTAGCCTGTAAATCATGTATTTACCTCACACTGAGATCTACTCATATGGTTTTGAGAGCTGGGAGTTTGTATAACTGCAATGAATCCCTTCTTCCCATCTATTTTGTATTTTTATTTGCTATCAGAAAATCATGGATATAGAGACAAAATCTAGTGGAGCAGCTCAGCTTGCACTGCTGTAGATGTAGTCCAGTTTCCATTAATGCATTTGAAGGAAGGATAAATAATGATGTGGATAAGTGTGATTGTAAAAGGATCTCTTACACACCTCTTGCACTGGTGTCCAGCCACACCAGTGACAGGTTTTGATCTTAGAGTTCTCCGGGAAGTAAAGCATGGGAGACCCCCAGAGAATAATTTAGGATGTGCAGTATTTCCTGTCCGAATTAGTACCCAAAACATTTCCCAGTGCAGCATTAATGAACTCAGTGTTCTCTGTGCTACAGGAAAAAATGTGGTTTTATGTAGGAGACATAACCCCAAAGCTGAGGCTACTTGTGCTGATATGCCAAACTGCGTGTGGTTTTATTAATTTGGTATATGTCTGTTTTACTATTCTGTTTTATGCTTTAAACGTTGGGTACTCATGAGACATTTCCTCAAGTCTACAATACCCTAGACCCATGAAGCTGTTTCCAGCAGATCAGAGAATTTCTCCAGTTCTCTTTTTTCCCTTCCTTTTCCTGTTGCCTTAGTTTCTGTGCAGGTGGGGGATTGGAAGATAAACACTGCATTGTGCATGCACAGCACAGTGGGGCTCTGATTTCACTCAGACCCAAGTGTGGCAATGATAAACAATAAATAATAACATTGCACGGTTTGACACCTCAGTTTTAACTGAGGCTTTCTGTGCCTTCTCTTCTCTCCCTGGTGGCCAGCAATAGGACCCAAGGGAAGGGCTGGAGCTGGGTCAGGGGAGGTTTAGGTTGGGTATCAGGAACAGGTTCTTCCCCCAGAGGGTGCTTGGGCACTGAACAGGCTCCCCAGGGAATGGGCACGACCCCAAGGCTGCCAGAGCTCAAGAGGTGTTTGGACAACACTCTCAGACACATGTGATGTGATTTTTGGGATTCAGGAGTGGGACATATGATCCTTGTCAGTCTCTTCCAATTCAGGATATTCTGTGATTCTGTGGTTGTATCTCAGAACTGAAAAAAGCACAACAGTGGGGTTTTTGCCCCCAAAGGGGGAAAAATAAACCTCAGGGGCAAGACTGGGGAGTTCCCAATAGTTTTCACCCTGTTTATTAAAGATCTGCAGCAAATCCTATTCGCTGGTATTTTGCTCTTTCACCTGGAGGCAGATACTGTAGGCAGATTGTAATTTTTATGTCGTTGTACTTGCCATGTCTTTTCTCAAAAAAGACTGAGATGATTCCTGCCTTCTCTGTTTTGAGAGCCTTTGGCCTTGAATTCTGCACAAGAGATTTTAGCAGTGATTATTCATTCCAGATTTCTCCTTTAAATGTGTTGAGATTAATAAATAAAATAAAGGAAGCTCCTACGCACAGCTTTCCTTTTCCTCTCTAGATTTTTTTTTCACCTTTTATTTTCTTTTTACAGAGCTGTTCTCATCTCTGAGCCTCCTTTTTCTCAAATTCTGCCAGTTTAATTCAGTCATTTTAATATCATGAGCAATAGAGAGAATAGGAGCAGGAATCAGGTTTGTGCTGTTGGATTGATAAACAGATGCTAAGCCGATGTGACACAGATGCTACTGCTGAGCCAGGAAAAGCAGGTCAAGGTTATTAGGAGAAAGTGCAGCACTGTCTCATAGCTGTAAGCAAAAAGGCCCTGCATGGAGCCAGCTTTTCCTCTCTTCCCCTCTCTCTCTCGATTGTTTGGTGGCAGTTCATGTTTCAGGAACTTTTTTAAAAAATTAATTCCTGTGAAAGCGGGAATTAACACTTCAGTTTCATTATATTTACAGTAACCTTCACACAAGCACAAGACACAAGAGGCTGCTTTATTTTTAAGGGCACTGAGTTTCTCTCCTAGAACACAATACCAGGACAATAATTTCATAATGCTATCCCGAAAAATTTGAAGGTTCTGTGGCAATATTGCGTGAAATCCTTGGGAGAAATCCTTCTGCCAGGAAAAATTTCAGGTAAAAAATAGAACAATGCATTTGAACTGCAAAAATGGATGGATTTTTTTCAATAGAAACAATATTTCATATAGATAAGACTTAAAAAATTCTTCTGCACCACAAAGAGGCAAGACAGAATTAGTCCAGGAACTCTAAAAATAGATTGTTTCCATTCCTGTACAACTATTCTTCAGGTGAAACACTAAATATTGGGCTGGATGTGAAAATTCACTGTAGGTTGCTGTCTGGCTAGTAACAGAGTCCCAGGATGGTTTGTGTTGGAAGGGACCTTAGAGATCATCAATTTCCACCCCCTGCCATGGGCAGGGACACCTTCCACTATCCCAGGTTGCTCCAAGCCCCATCCAACCCGGCCTTGAACACTTCCAGGGATCCAAGGGCAGCCACAGCTTCTCTGGGCAACCTGTGCCAGGGCCTCACTACCCTCACAGGGAAGAATTTCCTCCTAATATCCAATATAAATCTGCCTCCTTTGATTTAAAATAATTTCCCCTTGTCCTGTTACTCCAGGGCCTTGTAAAAACTGCCCTCTCTGGCTCTCTTGGAGCCTCTTTAGGCCCTGGAAGGGGCTCTGAGCTCTCCCTGGATCCTTCTCTTCTCCAGGTGAATACCCCCAGCTCTCCCAGCCTGGCTCCAGAGTGGAGGGGTGGAGCCCTCAGAGCAATTTATATGTTTGTATGGGAAAGAAAAGTTGATATAAAGTGTAAGAATGATGTCAACATATGTCAACATCTATCTTATAGAATTTAGTGCAATATTTATATTATCAGTCTTGCAGGAACAAAAATTCCTGGAATGATGTGTACCTTGGTGCCCGTTTTTCTGGAAACATTAAGTGGTTACATTTGGCAAGAAAATCAGCTATGCAATAGAATGAGCAGGGATCATTACAGACATCTGTATTATTTCAGCAAGAGATTTGTCCCAGACATTATTCATAAATTCAAAAGCTTTAACCTGGAAGAGTCCATTAGATAATTCAGTTTCTCCTCCTGCATTCTACAGGCCATTGCATTTCGTCTACTTTTCCTGTGTCAATACCAGTAATTTGTATTTGGCTGAATTAGTTCATATTGAGAGACAATTGGACCTAATCTGAAGACATCAAGAACTGGAGGCTCTTTGAGTTGTCCTGGTTGTTTATTCTGGTGTTCAAAAGTCGTGATTGCTTTTTGATTTCCATTTGTCTGTCTTTAACTTACAGTCAGTCTTGTTATGCCTTTCTCTGCTGGCTCAGCTTGACTCATTTTCTTTGTGCTTCAAAATACATAAAAGTGTGTTTGTGTTTTTCTTTTTTCTCTGGGGTCCTTTTCATTCTTGATTTATTTTTTCAATTATTGTACAGCAGAAAATGATGTGTTAATTCTGTATGGAGAATCCATACTTGAATCACAGAATTTTTAGCGTTGGAAAGGAACTCTGGAGAACATCCAGTTCAAACTCCCTGCTCAGGCAGGGTCACCTGGAGCAGGTGATACAGGAACGCAGCCAGGTGGGTTTGGAAGGTCTCCAGAGAGGGAACTCCACAACCTCCCTAGGCAGCTGTTCCAGTGGTCTTCCACCCTCAACATAGAGAATTTCTTCTTCACATTGAGGTGGAACTTGATGTGTTTTAGTTAATGGCCATTGCTCCTTGCTCTTCGCTGGCACCTCTGAACAGAGTCTGGCACCATCCTCTCTACACCCACCTTGGAGATATTTATCAGCATTAATGGGATCCCCTCTCAGTCTTCTCTTCTCTAGACTAAATAAGCCCAGCTCCTCTCTCTCCTGGAGAGCAAGACTGACACTGGGAAGGAGTTAAGCTGGAGGGATGAGCTGGCAAGGACTTCCAGAAACTAAACAAACACACACACTCAGAAGTCTGCACTCAGGACAGAGAGATTTCATTAAATTCTACGCCCTGGAATTTAACTACTTTGTGGCAGTTCTGTGGCAGGGGATGCTTGAAGAACAATGAGCCAAAGATGAGTGAGCAGTGCAGCCTCACAGTGATGGAGGCCGACTTTGTTCTGGGTGCGTTAGGAAAAATGTAACAGCAGATTGGATGAAGTGATTATTCCCCAGTGTTTGCCTTTGGAAGCCCTATATTGTGAGACTGGAGTGCATCTCCAGCTTTTAAGGGAGCTGGAGAGTAAAACACATTTTGTGGAAGGTTTGTTCCACCTTGAGAAAGGAAACGCAATGGGCAATAAAATTTCTGTCTTCAGCCTCCTGAGGGGAGTTTGCAGAGGTGGTGGCATCAGACTGTCATCTGAGATGCACACAGACATGGCAGAAGGCTAACATCACAATAAATGCAATTACAATCAGATATTAAAAAAAAAAATAAAGAAAGAATTATCCGGCAGTAGAACTTCACCTTTAGAGATATGAAAATCAAACCGGACAAGACTTTGGTCATCTTCATGAAGTGTTGAAGTTTATCCTGGTTTGAGTTAATAATCCACTATAGCCCTCCAAATATCCATCACAAACAAAACAGTTCAATTATTTTGTTGTTTTGATTTTTAAATTCCTGTTCCTTTGGTGAAAAAAAATGGAAGAATAAAACTTAAGTAGTGACTGTGAATCTGTTCCCCACGCTTAGCATTTTCTATGGCTGTGTGACTTTTTCTGGGATTTTTCTTTTCTTAGTAGAATAGACTAAGAAAATGGAAAAATAATAAAGTTAATTATTTAGACTATTAGTCAAAACCTGGATGAAAATCAGCTTATTTCAGCTGAGAAACACTGCTGTAGTTCTCTGTGTGATCTGGGGAACAGAGGCTCTTCTCTCAAAGTGAGGGGCAGTGGGCATGTCCTGGGGTCCTTCATCTTAGAGTGCCAAGAGAGATTCAATATGACTGGGAAACCTAAATCTTGCTAGAGGAAGACATAAAAACCTGAAGCTGCAACCCCCAGCAGGGCCCCACGAGCATTTTTGGAGTCAAATTGTTGTGTGAGGATTGGTTTTGCTACTTGGCTTTTTTTTTCTGGAAAGACACTCCCCTCCCCC
>VWZV01016546.1:557695-651658 GCA_013397155.1 Irena cyanogastra
AACTTTTCACATTGATTTCTGGATTCAGAATTTTCATCAGCCCATCTTTTAAGAGCCTGGTCTGTTCAGTTTGTTTGAGATGAGTTTAATACACCCAATCCTTTTGCAGAATTCTTTCTGGGATGTCTGAGAAACAGAATTGCTGTTCACAATGACTGATTCAACTCAGAACCTGTTTACCACCAAGATCTAACTCGGCTTTACTGACAATCAAGTCCATCACCAGACTAAAATACATAGGATTTGCAGGGATCTGTTGGCTCAGGAAGATACTTGTGCAGTAAAGCCAAAAAATTTCCCAGTTCTTACATTAGATAACAGGTTTTACAATCTTAAAGTGGCAAGATTTGAATTCAGAATGAGGCAGGATTTTAGAAAAGCAGAGCATAAAAGAAAAATAAACTTGCACATCTTCTATTCACCCCCTACCTCAGATTTCCAGTAATTCCTTTTAAAAGTGATGTTTGCAGTTTTTCCAGACCGCATTTATCAAGCCTCCTGTATTGTATTGTTGTTGCACTAATGTGATAGTTAAGAGTTTTGAGTTAATCGTTAATACAGCCCAGAACAGTCTCTTCTAAACAGAGTCATTAAATGGAGAGGAAGAAAAAGAGAGAGACATAGAGAGAAAGAAAGTGAATAAAAAAAGAAATACTGAAGAATGAAAGAAGAACAAGAAGAGAATCAACATAAAGGCAACTTAATTGCCTTTATTATGAAGAAGAGAAATTAAAGAGAATTTCAATTTTAATGATTGGAGGAGGCTCAAAGGCAAAGCTGTAGGAACAAAGTAGGGCTTTTCAGACACTTCTTTCTTTCACCTATTAAAAGAGAAGTGGATCGTGGATCCACAACATAAACCTGCTCCCTCTGTGTGGATTCAAGGCTTTAACTCTTGCACCAGCATGTTTCCAAGGACACTCACTGGTTTCTCAGCTGAGCCATTTAACCAACAAATTATCAAACCAGTTAGATGAAAACACAATAGCAGTTAATCAGCTTTTACAAGCTCACACATTGAACCCCAACTGTAAAAACACTTCATTAGTAGCTTCTCATTTGTGTGGCTTTTCTCTACATCTCCTGTGTTCCACTTCGAATATTTCTACGAGATACAAACCAGTCAATAAATGCCTGAACTCCTCCGTGTCTTTACTGAGGGACCCCTCTAGAGCCTATTAACACCCATTTTATGGAAAACAGAGCAGGTAGCTACCTCCACCATGTGTTGGCACTCTCTAAAAGGCTGTTAATGCTTTGTGTTTCAGGGCATAACAAACTGAGGCATTCCCAGGGAGGGGAAAAAAAAAAAAAAAAGCAAGCCCAGTGGGTAAAAAGTAAATATTGGAAGATATCTGTCCTGCAGAATAGAGCTGAAGAGAAACTGGAACATCTGAAAAAGTTGTTTTGCCACTACACCAAGAAAAAAGTCGCTGTGTTTTTGCTGGTTTAGCTTATGTATGTTGGTGTAGCTTCTATATCCCTCAAAGAGAGGAACTGTACCAAAAATAAGGAATGACTTGCCTTTGTAAGTACACCTATTCCAGAAATGTTACCAGATTTCACAGTGGAGAGGAAGCATATGATTAGTTTAATTTTAAGGGAATATGTCCTGCCCAACAGCACGTTCAGATCCTCTTCTTCCCTACTCTGCTCATTTCTGAACACGTGGGTTGAATTTAAGCACATTTGACTGGAGGAATAGATGTCTCAGAGATATGATGTCCTGACAGGTTTTGTGGAAGCTGGCAGCTGTGGAAAGGAAAGATAATCAACAGTGCCCTCACCATGAGAAGGAGAGTTTAAATCCCTTCTTTGCTTATTCCAAGGAGAAAGCAGCCTGCTGGTCCATCACCACATGCAACAGCTTGCCCAAACACACAGAAGTAGGAGAAAGTACAAGATCACATACAGAAGGGTGAGTGAATGGGAAAAAACAGAGTGAAGGTAGGCAAAGACAGAAATCAAGTTTAATTCTTGGGTCTAGAAGATACTTTACTTGTAAACAGTTGCGATTTTTATACCAAAACAGTATAATATATTCTTTATATTTCAGTATAAAGACAAGGACTGTGTTTCCACATCTGAAGTGGCTTGCAAAGGATATTTGGAGCTACTGGAGGTACATAAAATCAGGTCTGCAGCTTGGAGAAATAAAATATAAGCTTCCCAGGGTGAAATTCATGTGCCCTAAGTTAAATAACTGCAAGCAAGTTGCTTAAACCTGAATCTGCCACCCTACGGCTCAGTTTATAGTCTGAGAAGAGCAACAAGTTCCTCTTAAGGTGATTCATGTATCCTGAGATAAATAGAATGAATCTGTCTCAGAAGGCTTCCCTCCATTGACTCTGACAGGAGCCTGGGGTAAGGAGCTCAGATGAGGTGTCTGACTTCTCCCTGTCTAAAGTGAAGAGATGCAAATCTTAGCCCTGATGACACAAATGGGTTTTGTTTCACTCCCTAAGTCAACTTCTGGTGCAATGAAACTGACTTCAAACAGGCTGGGAGAAAATAGTTCCAATTTACTGCAGAGGAGAAAGGAACTGTTAATTTCTCGTCTCAGAGCTACTTATTGTGCAATGTTTCACTTATTGAAGGAAGTAGAAACTTATTAAGGACTTGACTGTTAACAGAATTACACTTCTGCCTAAATGGAGTTTGGTTTTTGCTTTTAATTTCTATGCGTTTGTGATCAATGTTTAGAAACACATCTTTCTCTTCTCCCTTCAAAATACCCTTTTGAATTAAAAAAAAATAATTAATGAATAATCTAAGAGAAGTTACCTGCTTTTTTTTCACAGGAACCTGAATCCTCAAGTGTTTATTGGGTCAAGCTGCAAAAATGAATTTAAACCTACAGTGGTCTAATATTGAGGGCTGGTGAATTTTGATATGATCTCTTATTGCAATTTCTGCCCTTTTGGAGCTGTTGGTTACACACATCAAATATTCAGCCAGGAGAAAGCAACACCACTGCACAATCTACAATGAGCTGCAATCACAGAGCATTTGAATCACACAAATGCTGGTGATACTTTCAGTTTCTCTTATGGATGCCAGCCAGATGCTGGAAGGGTATGAAGCTGTGCCAGGGGAGGTTTGGGGTGGATATCAGGAAAACATTTTTCCCCCAGCAGGTGGTTGGATGCTGGAACTGTTAGGATCTTGTGTAGTTTTAACCAGGGAGAAGTTAAGAGTCCAACCTAAGCTAAGTGCTTAGGAGTGCTCTGGAAGTCAGCAGAAAGAGGTAGGTGTCATCTGGCTCTCATGGACAGTCCTAAGATGGACTAAATGGCTTTATGGAGGTGCTGGTCTGAATTCATTGGCCTAAGCATGGCTTTTTAACAGCAAAGATTAAAAAGAAATTAATTCCACCCTGCAAACGAACTTCTGTAGTCTCTCTCACTACAAAAATTATTTTTATACCTGAAGGGAGGATGCAAAGGGGAGGGAGACAGGCTCTGTGCCAGGTCCCAGTGCCAGGACTAGAGGCCATGAGCACACAGGGAAACACAGAATGTTTCTCTGAACATCAGTGTAAGGGTGCCTGAGCACTGGCACAAGCTGCCCAGAAAAAGGTTGGATGTCCCATCACTGGAAGTGTTCAAGGTCAGGTTAGATGAGGCTTTGAGTAACCCCTATGACTCTATGAAAAAAACCTCCAATCTATCAAAACTAGGTTTTTAGTAAAGGGGTTATTCAAAACTTAGTGTAACCAAGCAACTGTGATAGGTAAACTCTGAACCTGGAAAATAAGCTAGAAATGGTTACTATTTATTAAATAGGATTTTTCTACAAAATACATCTAAATGGCTTTTCCCCATCTGCTACAGGACTGAACATTCCAATCCAGTGCAGCTTTCTGGTTGGGTATGATGCTGGCTGCTCACATTCCTTCCTCCTTATTGCAGGGAAGCTGGAAAGGGATGACCTGGAATGTGTAAACAACTCTTCTGAAATGGATGTGCACAGACAAAAACTATCCAGGCAAAGCAAGACAGAATTCTCTGAAAACAGGAACCAAGCAAAATAAGCGGATGCCTTAATAATTGAGTAAAAAAAAAAAAATCTAGAATTTTTATTATAGACTATGTAAGAAAAATTAGTTAATTAATTCATTTTCTTTGTTTAGATTTTCCCTGGTTCTAATCAGCATTGATTTGATTACAGCTATAAAGACATTGTAGAGAGCCAATCCTAAAAAGAAGCAAACTTCCAAAAACAACGGGAAAATATTTCTGTAATGTCCTATTATTACTTAACCATCTTGAGAACTCTCTGAAGAGTTATTCTGAGATGTTCAGAGGCTCCCAGGGATTAGTTTTGGGAAATTTAGGGGTGATCTAAGATATTGCCACTCTAGTTTTCCATCCTGCTCCCCCATCAGATGTAATCACCTCCCTTGCAGGGCTGGTGGAGTGTGTGTCCAGCTGTCTCCACTGCTTATTTGCAGTCTGGTGAATTAGCTGCTAATGAAGAAAGGTTTCAAAGGTACCTGACCAAACTTCAGTGGATAATTACACTCATAACTTCTGTTCTGCTGATTTTAGTCTGGGAGATCTAGTAGGATTAGTAACTTCTGGTAACGAGGTGGTAATAAAAACCAGGGAGATGTCAGCAACTCTTTACAGCTGTTTGCTCAACTGACGTGATGGGAGCCCTCAACATACAAATCTAAATCCCTGGGTGAACTGGAATGGCCATAATTCAATTTGGCTTAATTTACTTTGGAAGTTAATTCAGTTAAATTGAATTAAGCCTCTTTAATTTCAAACAAAGGTGTCCACATTTGAGTTTAAAGTAGTTTAATTAATCCACTTTAAAAAGCTAATTCAGATTAATTTTGGTGAGCATTGTTATGTGTATAGGCCTGTAGGTTCAGTTAAATAACATCAATTAAGGTTTTTGATTTCAAGAAACATATTCCTCCTGAGCAAAGGTGGGTGAGCACGGCTTGGATAAGTTGTAAGATGGAGAAGAAATGGAGAGGCAATGGTGGAGTAAAAATTTCTCCCAGGGAGAAGTCCACACTTGGTTCTGCTTGGTTTGGACTTGCTGGCTGGGAGCAGAAAGATGAAAAAGCTGATTCAGTGCAAGAGCCATCATCACCAGTTCTGTAAGAAATAATAAGGGCTCAGAGAACAAAGAGCTGAAACAGACCTCAGAAATACTCTACTTTCCAGGAATTTTTAGTGACAACACCTTTAGTCTGTGAAGTCATGTCAGGAATTTAAAACCACTCCTGACTACAGCACAGTTCCCTAAATGAGTGTACAAATAAGCATGGCCTATGAACACCCCATTTCTGAGACTCATGGAATGGTTTAGGCGGGAAGAGATCTTCAAGATGACTTTGTTCCAACCCTCTGCCATGGGTAGGGACACCTTCCACTAGCCCAGGTTTCTCAGAGCCTCATCCAACCTGGCTTTGAACAATTTCAGGGATGGGGCAGCCACAGCTTCTCTGGTCTTCCTCAGACCCACCCCAGTAATTCCTGTTTTACTCTCTAACACCAGCTCCATCCAACTGTCCCAGGTGCAGGAGTGCTTCCCTTGGCTGTTACCTTATCAGTGTCTTTACACCTGAGACTCAACAGTGTGGCTGTGGATTAGCAATAAAATTTGCTGCTCTTCTCCATCACTTACCCCCTTCCTCATCACCTTTCTCAGCGGAGCTTCAGCCACACGTCCCTGCGGGGAGGGAAAGGCACACGCACAAGATGGATTTCATTGAGGACTTTAAAGGTCCCTTCAGGCTTCACAGGTGAAGGTTTTTTACATTTCCTCCCCTCTGGGTGTGTGAACACTGGGCCAACCTCAGAAGTGTGATGTGGGAAGCTGGGAGGGGAGATAGGTCAGCCAGTGGATGGAAAGGGGTGTAAGGGGCTGCAGCCCAGCAGAATTCAGTGTTAGCCTCAGCAGGGAAGGCTCTGCGGTCGATGCCACCAGTCTGGGAGAGAGTGACACCTTTCCCAGCTCACTCAGCATGTGAGCTCCTGGAGGCTTTCTCCTACTGAACACACTCACAAATGGGTAATTTAACCACTGAATGCATCCTCTCCAATCTCTTGTCCTTTTTTTCTGTGCCTCTGTACATGTAGTCTGCTTACAGACATCCACACACTCACAGTGACTTTAAGTAAAATTATGTTTCTTCATCTTTTCCCTCTCTCTAATGCTCAAACCCTGGTGTTCCTGTGAAATCAGCTGCATTTCTGGTTTAGCTGTAATCTCTGCTGTATAGCTGAGGTCTGTTTGATGTCCTTTAAGTGGTGGAATTGAAAGAACATTTCACTACTAACAGGAAGAGCTACTAGTTTATTAAATCCTTGATTTGAAATCTTGCTGTCAAAGAAAACACAGTCAGTTGATGCTGTGGAAGGATTGCATTGTCAGTTCTTGCTGAGCCTTAAAACTGGCATCAAGCATAAAGAAAGTGACATCAAATGAACTGACAATCCGAGGTTTTGAGTGTAAACCTCCAGGAAATAATAACTTGGCTTTTCAATGTAAAAAAAGAGAGCTTATGGTCAAAAATAAAATAAAGGAAAATAATAAAATGTAATAAATTTTTATAGAGCAAAACCCAGAATACTATTTTAGAGGATCTTTTCCTTCCCCTTCCCCCTCTTTTCAATTTAATGTTAGCAAAGCAGAGGTGACAGAAAAGATTTATGAGAAACATTTTTAAAGGTGGGTTCACTGTGTGTGTAGAGCAGACAGTGTCTGAAGGGCCTGTAGCATTTGCACTTTATAGAAAATGACAAAAAGTGACTACTGCAGCAACAACCAGCATGGCAGAGGTGAAAATTGATTGCACTGAGGGAAATCTGTAAGAGTGGTGTGTGATAGGCAGCTACTGGGCTTTAACGTCCAGCTCTGAAAAGTTCAGAGGTGAATTAGCAACTTGAGTGAATTTATTCTGGGTTGAATTAAAGAGTTTGAACTGGAAGAGGTCATTTTGTGAGTTAGATGCAGGCTGAGGAGAGAGATGAGAAAATGCCATTGTGGAACAGAAGCCAAATGGAAATCTTGCCACTGAACAAGTTGTGTGGTTGTCACAAGGATCCAGATTGGGGTTGTTCATCCTGGAAAAGAGAAGGTTTTGGGGACACCCCATTTTGGCCTTTCAGTAAGGATGGGGAGCTTATGAAAGAAAGGGAGAGTGACTTCTCATACAAGCAGATAGTGATAGAACAAGGGGTAAGCACTTAAAACTATGAGATTTAAATTACATGTTAGGGAGGAATTCTTCCCTGTGAGGCTGCTGAGACCCTGGCACAGGTTGCCCAGAGAAGCTGTGGCTGCCCCTGGATCCCTGGAAGTGTCCAAGGCCAGGCTGGATGGGGCTTGGAGAGAGCTGGGATAAAGAAAGCCACCTCTTCCTAAGGCAAGAATGGAATTAGATGATCTTTAAGGCGTTTTTCAATCCAAAACAATCTGTCATTTCCTGATTCTTCTGATTTATCTTTCCAGAGTCTATATAGGATGTCATGAAGTTAAGTCTGGGTGTAAGGAAGGAGTAGGAAGGAAGGCATTTTCAGTTTTTTTGGTTCTACTCTGTAATCCATTGGCAGTAAATTAAGCTAATCTTTCTCAAATTGAGCCTGTTCCAACTCTGAGGGTGATTGGTGAGAGTTTTTCCTATTTTCATCTTGACCCAGCAGCTCTTCAATAATATTTTCTCCCTCCGTCCTGTGGATGGAATCATAGAATCCAAATTGGTTTGACTTGGAAGGGACCTTGAAGCTCATCTCATTCCAAGCTCCTGCCATGGGCAGGGACACCTTCCACTAGACCAGGCTACTCAGGAACCATCCAAGGTCAACATATCACATTAAAGATGTGCTACTTATTTATTAAATATTCTCGTGCATCTTGTCTTTTCTTATCTCCTCTTTCTCATGTTCAATTAGGTTCTACTTTTGTGAAGTGGAGGGAAGGCACTTCTATTTCAATAAAAGGGTTCCAGATGAAATGCCAAAGAATATTCCACAGGAGCTAGATGCTGTTATTATTCTGAACAAGATGTAAGTCTGACTTTTCATTTTTTTACAATAGCTTTTCCTAAATATGATTTCAATTCCTTTTCAATTTAAGGTCAAATTGTCAGGAAATATAAAAAAGGTGCCAGTTACCTCCTCCAGAAAACACATCTCCTGCCTACTAGCATTTTAACTTGTAATGAAGGTCCTTTCCTTCTTGAAAATGTCCTTCAAGATTGTCAAGTTCTTTTAGAACAAAGAAACACATGTCTGAAATAGGCTGTGGTGTTTCAGAGGCAGCAGGACAGGCTGTGTGTAGACATTCAGAGCACTCAATTCTGTTTCAGCTTTGTAAAATTCACTTTTCATACTTTTTTTGTCAAGAGCCAACTCCTTCTCTGTTGTATTCAAAGACAAAAGAATGGCTACTTGTGGATATAGGAAGAGCCTGTCTGAGAGCTCCACCTTTGCAACCAGGAGAGAAACAAATGGATGGAAGTGTTCAAGGCCAGGGAGGATGGGGCTTGGAGCAACCTGGAAGGTTGAAGTTGGAATGAGATGAGCTTTAAGGTCCCTTACAATCTACACCATTCTACAGTTGGGGGATTGGGCAGTCACAGCTGCTCTGAGCAACCTGTGCCATCTCCTCACCACCCTGACAGTCGGGGATTTCTTCCCAATATATCCCATCTAACCCTGTGGAACTCTGTGAGGAAAAGTATGAGCAAAAAAATATCTGTGTTTCTATGATGGGACTTGGCAGATTCATGAGAGGGAACATGATGTGGATCTGCTAGACCTGATACTTTGTTCTGTTTCTCAACTCCTATAAAGTGCTGGAATTAAGTGGGTGAATCAGAGAGTTGGGACTTCCTGCACTCATGTTCCTAATGCAGCACAAAATGCTTTCAGGCTCAGCACCTCTCAGGACTGATATTTGGGGTTTCAGTTTGGGTTTGGGACACCTCACAGAGAGTTACCAGGTGGAGAGTTGACCTGTTAGAGATCTTGTCAGTGGCCTGTGGCAAAGCCATAAGTTGCATGGTGATCCCTCCTGTCCCAGTCAGAATCTAATCCTTGTTTGAACGTGTTATGTTTAACCAGGTTTGAATTGCTAAAGACACCCACCTTAGTCTCATTTGAGTTTTCGTTTGTCATGCAGGTCAAAGACTGCACATGATTGCCTGACCATCCCAACGAGTGTGTTTGAGCCAAGAAGTCCAATGGGAACTCAAGTACCCTGTATAACTGGATTGTGAGTTGTACATTGTCTTGTCTGCATGTCTCAGAAGTGTTTATGTGGGAATGAGTCAGAATACATCGGACAGGTAGTTTTGTGGGGATAGAAACCTTTTCTCAAAACTAACTCTATATTTGGATCTTACCTTAGATGAAAATATAAATGCTATTTTTTATTATAAATTGCTCATTTCATTTCTATAACTATTCTGTCCCTGAATTGTAAGTACCTGAGCTCTCAGGCACCTTAAATACACTTATTTTGCATTAGGTCCAGATTTAGATTAAACTACATGAAGAGGAAAAGAAGTGATTTCTGGTAAGATAAGTGGAATTAGGCCAATTCACATTAGATGAGAACCTTTTTGTCTCTCCCTGAATTGCTCTTTTCTCCCTGGTTTTATATATAGAGACTTTCAATCAAGACAGTCATCAATTTTAGGGGAAGGGAAGGGAAGGGAAGGGAAGGGAAGGGAAGGGTGCNCATGCTATTCAGTGCCACAGTGAAATGGGGTCAGACATGTTCACATAGCTCCTGTGGAAACAATGACTTAGAAAACCTGGGAATTAAAGAACTGCCTTTTGAAGGGAAGGGAAGGGAAGGGAAGGGAAGGGAAGAATATCTGTAGTTAGCTGTGTCTGAACTCCTGTCTTGTTTGAAACTTTAAGTAAAAGATAAAAGAAAGGAGTAGTTAGGATGTGTTTCTGAGGTTCAGCTTGTAGGGAGGAAAGCTGCATTTAACATATTGCTCTTATTTAATTCAGCAAACTTTCCCACCCTGACTTCAAAATAAGCAGGCTTGATGGGTTAAAAAGGGGAGTAATTGATTGTGAACCTACTGCTCTGAAACAGGAGCACTGATAAACTTGGCAGTGGTTCTGAAAGGAATTTTGATTAATACTTTGGGCTGGAGGATAAAGTAATGGATAATTTCACAGAAATTCAACAGCTGAAGGAAAATTGCAGTTAGTCAGAGGCAAACACTCTCATTAGTATTTCTATTTGTATAACAGAATGTGCACCAGTGAATTGAAACATAAAGGCTTACACACAATAGAAAAGCAAGCATTATTTATGAAGCTGATTTATATTTATTTTGCCCTTCTCTGGTGTTAAGAGTCTTCAAAATATTGCACTTTCTTCCCTAAATTCTGTGACAGCTAACAGTAATTTTTCTGCAGTAACGGAAGTGCTTTTGTTTTGATTTACATGGTTTAATCTGTAGTATTTGTTTACATCTATTCTCTCCCCTACTTCATTTCTCAGTTTACAGCATTCTTGGTTTCTAAATGGACAATCATTTTTTCAAAAGTCAGATTATTCATAGAATCAAGGAATGGTTTGGGTGGGAAAGTGTTGGAACCCAGGACACAGGGAATATTTCCCTGCCTGTCCTGACAAGCCCTGATCCCCAGGAAAGCACTGCTTTTAACCTTTGTCCATGGAGAGGGCTTCCAAGACTTTGGGATGAAGTGGAATCTGTGAGTGTGTGAAGTGGATGGTGGTGTGGTTTGTCACAGAGTGACAAATTTAGACTTTTAAGTTTTTAGTATGGATGTAGATGGAGGATTTTGGGCATTGTCGTGTCTCCATTTTCTGCAGTGTTGGTGGCACTGGGTGATTGGCTGGGGAAAGTCGCAATGCAGATGTTGCATGACAGACAAATAATTAGTTATTGGTAGAAAAGTAGAAATAAAGTACATTTTAAGAGTTAATTGAACAAAACAGCTTTAAAGGGCTTTGAAGCTGTACACCTTGTGACCTTTTTGCTGCCTTCTCCTTGTGTGCTAAGTCTGGTGTAGACGGCGTGCAGAACTTTTGATAAGATAAAAATAAACCTTCAGCAACCTGAAGAGCAAAAAAGATCCAGTTTGTCTCTCAGTCCTGGCACAGAACTCTTATTAGGGGTCTCCCACACAGGGGGCCTCCAGGGAGGATTCCCACAGGAAAGGACCTTGAATCTCACTGTGTTCCAACCCGGCTGCCACAGGCAGGAGCACCTTCCATGAGTCCAGGCTGCTCAGAGCCCCGAATCACCATGGCCATCTCTGTTGCCAACAGCAAAAGATAACAGGGGAGGGTTTATCTCAAGTGAAACATCTAAAATACCATCAGAATTGGAAATGTCTGGTGAAGAAAGGTCACAGCTGAGACTCCTGACAGCCTCAGATCTCAAAGGCGTGAGGACTCTGTAATACCAGTTTTGAGCCAGGCTCAGGTGTTCCTTTGAAGAGCACAGCTCTCTGCATGGAACATCCCTGAGCCTTTTGGAAATGGATCTTTCAACAGAGACACACTAAAGAAATATTTGACTGAGCAATGTGCAAATAAGGCTTTAGCTGCATTTTCACCAACAGAAATTTGTGCTTTGCATATGGTCTTTTCTTTCTTCAGAAAACAGATGGAAAAAGATATGACGCTAAAAAAATGAGTTTGTGTCCAAACATAACATCTACAGATGCTAAGTACACGTTTTTACACGTACATATCATAAATCTTACTTAAGGCAAATTTTAAGATCTTTATTTAAAGATGAAAGTAAAACCACTTTTTTTGCATTAACCACGTTTGCTATTAATTGCTATATTCATTTTTTAGGATGTTTAAAACATAGAATTCTTAGATGTATTTACAATTTATTTATAAGTAAGAATATAACATTGATAAATGTTTTCATGAGTTTATTTATTTATAGTAGTCTGTTTGCAATGAGTCAGTATGAGCTGTAAAAACCAAATTCATCCAAGAACTGTTGCTGGTCACTAACTGCTAGAACAAACTTTAAAGTCTGTACCTCAAAGTTTGCAATTTAACCATGACCAAGACAAAACTCTGCAGTTACCTTTCCCAAGATGTTTGAAATAAAATGTTAAATGATTTTTTTTTTTCCTAAATGCTGTGGGAAAAATAAAATCCAGCAATTTAATTACTGATGAGAATTTACCTGACTCTGTGAGTGCAGTCAGCTCAAATATCTGATCAGAATTATTTAGCAAAACACTAAAAGTGTATTACATATTACAGAATCACAGAATAGCCTGGGTTGGAATGGAACATTAAAGATCACCCAGTCCCCCCCCCCTGCCATGGGCAGGGACACCTTCCACTATCCCAGGTTGCTCCAAGCCCTGTCCAGCCTGGCCTTGGGCACTTCCAGGGATCCAGGGGCAGCCACAGCCTCTCTGGGAAACCTGTGCCAGGGCCTTACCACCCTCATGGGGAAGA
This sequence comes from Irena cyanogastra, assembly GCA_013397155.1. Lineage (NCBI taxonomy): Eukaryota > Metazoa > Chordata > Aves > Passeriformes > Irenidae > Irena > Irena cyanogastra. The sequence continues at coordinate 570,146 of VWZV01016546.1, forward strand.
ATTTGTTCCTAATATCCAAACTAAATCTTCTCTCTGACAGTTTAAAGCCATCCTTCCTTTCCCTGTCACTCCATGCCCTCGTTGAAAGTCTCTCTCCATGTTTTTTGTAGGCTCCCTCATGTACTGGAAGATGGGTATTGTGTAGCAATATATTCCTTGATATTTTTACAAAAAACAAGAGGAAAGAAAGGGGGATTTCACTCGCAGATTAAGACACTTCATCAAATATTCAATTGCTCTATAATGTTTCCTAAATGCAGGTTCAAATGCTATCTAAGGTGCCCTAAGGTACACCACAGTCTCCAAAAGAGTTAAAAAGCCTGTCTGCCCCACAACCTTCGCTGTGACAGCAGTGTGGAAGCTGTGAGTGCCCTGTGGTCTCTTAAACTCTAAGCACCAAAGTTGAGGCAGCTGAATCACGTTGGTCAGTTCAGCAGGAGTTACACTGCCATAGATCTCCAGTGGGTACAACTTTATGGGGTAGAACTCCACAGACTGGCTCGATTTCTCATGAATGGGTTGGGACACGTGTACTGCTTCATAGCTCTGGTCAAAACTTCAATACTTATGAGATATGGTAGATCCAAAAGATTTATCTGTCAGCTCTTCCAGTCCCAAAGGTCCCAGGACAGGCAAAGGAGAATGGAAATAGAGTTTCTTCAGACATATGTTGTGGATTTTTGGAAAGTTGTAAAATCTGAGATGTTTTAAATCTGAACTCAATTAAGTGTCACTTTTGAAATATTGGTGTTTTTTGAGAGTTTTTCAGCTGTTTGTTGTTAATTATCCATTAAAAATTGCTTTGTTTGACCAGTTCAGAGCCTGCTTTGAGCGATCAGCAGTCTCTGGCTTGCGCTTTGCATTGGGCCATGGAAGAAGTTCCAAGGGAAGGTGGAAAAACCTGATGATGATTATAGAAACGTTATAGCACAGCCCCTCTGTGCTGTCTTTTAATAAACTATTTTCTGAAGACAAAGCTAATGTCATATATTTCAAAAAAAACGTGAGACCACAGTGAAGACTTGATTCTGTCTTTATAGAATCATGGGATGGTTTGGGTTGGGTTGCAGGGGATCTGAAAGACAATCTGGTTCCAACCCCTCTGCCATGAGCAGGGACACCTTCCACTAGACCAGGTTCCTCAAAGCCCCATCCATTCTTATTTTTAAAATCCTTTTTTTTTTTTTTTTTTCTGTTTATTTGCTCAAGAAGCATAAGGAAACCTGAAGGTTATAGACAGGTATTTGTATGAAAATCAGATGGTCTTAGAGTTCACTTTGAAATATGCAAACAACAGCTGGCCCAATATCAAAGGCTATAGACAAGGCAGCACATTTTTCTAATACCTCTTTAGGGAAACTTTGCCCTACACTGCTATTAGATGCTATCATTCAGAGGCATAATTTTAGCTAACATTGTTATGCTGATTATAGTCAGGTTTATGTTTCGATCTCAGCTGACCCTAGGGAATTAATTTCTGATTCAATTAAATGACTAGGTGACATTCAGTCTGAATTTTTACCTGAAATTAAACTCTGAGAAAGCACAGTTCATCTCAGATTGCAGCCATCTACCTCCTGAACTGAGCTGCAGTACCTTAATGAGAACTTTGTAAAGCTGAACATCCAGGTTTCCAACCTTGAGATTGTCATTGCCATGAACTGTTCCTTGGGAGGTTGGAGGGTGACATCCCAGATTCCCCAGAGAAGCTGTGGCTGCCCCTGGATCCTTGGAAGTGTTCAATGCCAGGTTGGACAGGGCTTGGAGCAACCTGGGATAGTGGAAGGTGTCTCTGATCACAGTTGGCACTTGGAATTGGATGTCCTCTAAGGTCACCTCCAACCCAAACTATTCCATGATTCTATGATCCCAAAACTGCATTCTATCACCCTCTTATTTACGAACTATGTGACAGGTGTTATCCAAAGAGGATGAGTCTAGTATGTTTATCTGGATTGTGTCTGGGCTGCTTATAATTAATTAATTCCAAAAGAATTCAATTGACCTGTTTGCAAAAATTGCAAAATTACAAAATGATTAAATCAAATTCCATGCAAACAAAGTCTCACCGGAAAAATTGCAGCTATGACAGAATTTTTTTAAGGTGAAGAGTTACTTTTCAGAGGAACTTAATCATAATTTCTTCTCCAGAACTCTGTGGAAGTTTAATATTGTATATTCAGCATCATCAGAGCATGGGGGATCCTCATTTATCATCTGGAATGACAGCAAATACCCATATTTGGGCAGCTGAATTGAACCCTGAGAGCCTACACTAAAATTCTGTAGTTGTCATCCTCATCTCCCTCTATAATCAATAGAGGGGAAAAACTCATTTCTAGGTGACAAACTAAGACTGTATGTTTGGTCAGATTGATCCCAAAATATTCCAGAAGAAATAAGTAGAATAAGGATCTCTTCCAGATGCTCGAGTTAAATTCTTTTGTTCCTCACCCTTTGGACTCACAGCTGTGAAATTTTGTACACTCAAAATCTGGCTTTGACTGGAGCACCAAGAAACAATCCTACTTTTTTTAGTGGTTAGAACACTTCTCCTGAAGAGGGGAGGTGCAAGTTCAAGACCCATATCTGAATGGCCCAAATGTCCCTATTCTCAAATTAATACTTTTGACAACTCAAATCTGCTCTCAGCTTGAATCTGCCTCAATTCTCAGGCTCTGAATCCTGCTTTTCCTGGCAAGATTTAATCCTAATTTTAAAATATGTGCCTTGGACACTGAATTTCATGTTTTCCCTTCTGGTTTTCTTTTTTTTCTTCCAGTATCTCCTCTTTCCTCTGCATTAGATTACCACGTTGGATGTTAGTCCTCCCAGTTTCAGTGCCTAATTCTTTATCCCAGAGAGAATCTTTATACTCCAGGTACAGACATTGGAGTGACAGAAAAAATAAATCTCTCTCCTCAATATTTAATGCCTCAGAAAATCTAGACTGTTTATCTACTGAAGTAAGGAGTTACATTGTCCTCAAATTCACGTTCCAACCCCAGCCTTCATCCCTGTCCTTCTTTTGATGGCCTGTTCTGCAGAACAAGTAGCACATTCTTGATCTATGTATGTAAGTACCCACAGCAACTTCAAACATAAGTTAAGCACATGTTAATCCATGATTATCAGCCACAAATTTTCAAAAATCACTGCAGATGCCAAAGTGTCATGACAGCCCTAAAAATGAGATTTCTAGTTATTTAAAACTGAAGTAATTCTTCTGGTTTTTCCTTGTACTGTTCTTTTTTGTGCCCTAAGGGTGTTTCAGGGTTCTTACATTTATTTTTTTTTCTTTACCCAGCAGCCTTAAAACTTAAAATAATGAGTGAAAGTAGCACTCTGCAAGGCTGTGAATTAAATATTTCTGCTGATTTTGGTAGGCTTTGTATGAAATCATTACTATCCTGGTGTTTCATTCCTTATTTAAAAATGAGGACAACAGCTCTTCCATACTTTAAATGAGTTTTGTGAGATTAAGTTAATTAATGTCTGTGAGGTCATCTCTTTTAATGGAACATGGGAGGTTTTCAACAGAACTTGTGAATTACTTAGAGGATTTAGAGTAGAATGGAGGTGCAAAATACTCATTACCATTCAAGCTCTGTGTCAGAAGTTGTTTGATTATTGCTTGTGTTATACTGAGTTACTTTGCTCTCATCTTTCCCCTGCAATTCACAGGAGTTTATGAGTTTTTTCAAGGTATTGGGTATTAATCAGTCGGAGGAAGTTTCTCAAAAACTGATCTTGTTCCTTTCTGCCTGAATACTATTGAGTTGTCCAAACTCACTTCATCTAAGGGCAAGGAATTACTTTCCTTCTTGCTCACTCTAAGTTCCTGCAAAATAATATTGAAGGGAAGGCATAAGTTTAGCTTAGTAATCCCTATTTTTATTACACATTGCCAAGCTTTAAAAAAATCATTTAAAAGTATACTGTCTTCAGCTGGGAAAAGCATTTAATCACAAACTGAGATTAAAACATATACTCAACTACTCTTTATGAAATTCAGGTGCATGTTTTGCTGGAAAGGTTTTTATTTAAGCATGAACTTAAATACAAACTTATGTGAAATACCTCAGCTCAAGGCAGAGTCTAAACAAATGCCTGAGTAAACGCATGCCTGAATTTAGGCATATGCTTTAATTTTAAAATGGAAATATCATTATGAATAAATGCATTTTAAACACAGCATACCTTGGTAAAGGAGGGCTTTGGAACCTACTTCTACGTGACAACTAAAAGTGTTTTTCCTTCTGTTTTCTGTGGCTCAAGCTGGGCAGTTTCTGCAGGTAGCCTGTGTTACAAATGTGAGGAGGAAGGACTCCTAATGAATATTTTGGCAGATCCTAGAAAATGATCCCCTAATCAATCAAGACCAAAGCTAGTTTATCGCTGGCAATTGAGCAACTATAGTTAAAAAAGGTGTTAATAGTGATAGTGACAGTGGGTGATACTGATAGCAGTAACAGCAACAACAAGAATAATAGTGAAAGAAATCCCACCAAATGGCAACACAGCTTTCAGTTGATGCCATCCATTTTTATTTCATGCGCACTATGGAAAATTCACTGATTTCCAGTCCATTAAAACACATTTCAGAGCTGTGTTGTTTGAAGTTACCTTACTTCAGAAACAGCTCTTTTCAATTAACTCTGAAACCTCTTTCAACAGCCTTTCATAAATAGGCCAACATCAATGGCATGCTCGGAGTCAGTGTGTATCTCTAATGGAAATGCACAATGGGCCACGCTCCATGCCTCCAGGGAGAACATCTTCCATTTCAGACAGATTCAATGAGAAGTTTTGCCAGCTATTCTGGGTCTCTCACTTTTTTGTCTCAGGTTTAGCTCATAGCTGATCAATGGCTGTGCTTTTTAATTACACTGTATGCTCTGTAATGATTTGCCACTCATTGAACCTGGGTGTTCTTTTTAGGCAGCAGAGGGTAAAAGCAAGGAAGGAGAAAGAAAGTGGCATTAACCCTCTCAAAGACGAAAGGATGGGATGTAACACATCCTACTATTTTGCTTGGCAGCTGTTTGCATGGAAAAGGGGGGAAGTCAAAGTTAGAAGCCCAGGTTATGAGAATTTTTCAAAATCCATGACTTGCAGTAAACATTTTTCAGGTAACTTAAATGAATTAAGAGTCTAATGCATGCTTTGAAACAACATTTTACATTAATATTGATGTATATCATACTTCAATATAATATTTATATTACATTAAAATAGTTTTATGCTGTACATGTGGCTCACACTGACTGGATTCTTTGGAAACACAGAGTAAACTTCTCATCCTCTTGCTCTAAAAGCAGGCTCATAGCAACCCTTGTATCAAGGGAGGTGTATTAACAAAGGCACAATCACACCTATATAGATCAAACATCTTTTATGTTGGCCTTGTCTTCCACACTTCTGAGTAGAGTGTGGACAATGACAGTATGTGGCTACCCACGTGTTCCAGAGGTATTTCATATATCTGGAAATGTGCTGAAGTGCATCTGCATTATCCAGCAGAGCACAAAACAGAAATTCCCAAGCTAAAGCAGATTTGAGCTCGTAAGTCCCGACAATCCCTGTCCCTTTCCTTCACCTTGTCACATCTCCCTTCAGCAGAGGTTTGCATTTAACCATTTGAAAATACAACCCCTGGGACTTCAAGTTCTTATGTCTGCCCCTAAATGTGGTCTTTTATCCTCCTAAAAACAGTCTTTCAAGAGCCTTTTTTAGACTTAAATGTGAAAAATAAATGCTTAATTCTTAACCATAGGAATACAGGTGTGCTGGGATTCCTAATAGGTTTCTAACTAGAAATGAAACTTGGAACAGCTTCCCCTCAATAAGCTCAAAAAATGGCAGAAAATAATATATTTAAGTGCAAGACCTGTTTAGAAAAGGTGTCAGGTGTTATAATTCACTGGCAGAGCAGGAGTTCACAGCTGTTTATCTGAGGGTAGGATCTCTTTCAGATCTTTGCTCCTATGAAATCCAGACTATTTTAATAAATGCCACAGCACAGATGCAGGAATCCCAGTTTCAGCTTTCATTTTGGAGCATCTTCCTCTCCAAAGATGCCTTATCTGATGATACAGGGTGAATATTTGCTGCTATATTCTTTGCAAACGTACTGTGCCTGGCACATTCGGAATGAGGCAATATCAGGCTGAGTGATTTACCTGCTCTGTGTCTTAATTTTTCTAACACTTTTCTCTTTTCATTTCTGGACTCTCCCAGATAATGACTGGCAAATGTTAAGCCCAGTGCAATCCCTGATTGCACATCTAACTTTACCTTCTAATGGCAATGATGGTCCTAATGGTGGACAAATTAATGTTTCAGAAATTATCTTGCAGCTGGATATTCCAGTGGACAATTTAATATTTTAACAATTCAGAAAGTCTTCACATTAAGGTCACAAAACACTACTTTTAGGATTTTTTCAGAGAATGGGTTAGGTTGAAAGATATCACAGTGGATCATCCCACTTGTCCATAGCAGACACAACAGTGAAGGAAGAATGAGAGTCAATTGCTTCTAAAACTTCATTTCCAATTTCAAGTTACAGGCTTTTTATTGTGATATAAATTAAGAAGAAAACCATATAACATAAAATATGTTAATACAAATTAGGAAGACAATACACAGCAAAATGAAAGAAGAATTATATGAGATACAATATAAATAAACATTTCAAAATTCTGCTTCTGAATTTTATGAAGGAAAGCATTATGATTTTCAAGATAATTTTCTTTAGTAACACTTTTAACTGAAAGAAAATTTTCTAACTCTGAAATCTAGTTTTCACTGTATTTCACAATGGTTTTTATTTCATTTAGTCATTGTTTTCTCCTAGATTATATTGTATGTACCTCAATGGAAGATGAGATTTTTCCATGCGGGTTAACTCCTGAATCATGATGCATATAATGTTTCTTCCCTGGCTCCAGAGATTTTGCAGAAATCTTTTTCTCCTGCAGAATGGCTCAAGATAAAAATGGGATGGAAATCCCATTGTAAGACTGATTTCTTACAGTTCTTTCTCCTCCTTTCTTCCCAACTTCCAGTTCCTTCCTGTGCCCTTAGCACACAGAATGGGAGCCCAGGAGTGCTCATGGATAAAGCCACACTTCCAGGAAATGTAAGGAATGAGTTTTGATCAGGCCAGGCTTTCCATTCCCACGCGAAGGGCTCTAAGTGGTTTGCAAATGTCTTGCCCAAAAAATCTGGGATATAGATCTGCTGTTACCCAGTTTGTAAATCTCAACTAAGCCTAGATGTTAATCTCAGTTAATGGGAAATGATTTTTAGAGTAAATTCCCTGGGCTGGCTCCAGACAAGGCCTTTGAACATGCAAAGAAAATTACTGGCGCAAGTGGAGGGACCTTTGCTTTGAGGCAGAGCTTGTGGATCACTCACCTGGACTTGGCCACATAAATCTAACCTGTGTTGTACTTCTATCCTTTGAGGGATCTGGATCTAAATAATTTCAATGAACTTTCAGATATAACATAAATAACACTCCAGCACTCACTATAATTCAGCTGTAGCCAGTATGAATCAATTCTATCCCTCCAGGCCATGCATTTACCCCAGAGATGGAGTTGGCCTACAGTTGCTGGAGCTGTGTTAGTCTGAATACATCAGGCATACATGGAGGAGCGAAAATATAAGTAGATTTGCATGTAAAAGCCTAAATAAAAGAAAAAAATCTTCTGGTTGCAAGTCCTCAGTTGTTTTTTTCCCCCTTTTTTGAGTGTTCTGGCTCATGACCAAATTGTGAAATGAAAGAACAATATCTTCCATCTCAATCCCAAACCATCGAAACCTACCAAAAATCATTAAGGACAAGATAGCTAACCAAGAATGTAACTAAGCTCATTGTAAATCCTAAAGGCAAGCTTAAATTTTACTAATTTCTATGGAATTTAATCACAGACTTCAATAAAAATCAAGCACATGATTAGGTGCTTTCATGAGTCATTTTCATGAGATGGGTCATTAAAATTAAGTATAGATTTCAGTCTTTAGTGAAGAGAAAAAACAAAATGTCTAATTTTATCTAAGTAGTTCCAATTATATACATGGGTTTCTGTGGTGTTTCAGCCAAGATGAATGTGAAAGTTTTCTGAATTGGGGTCCATTGTCTCTTTCAATTTAGGAACTAAAGATGAGATGCAGTATCTCCTAGTGGAACTCTGAGAAATTCCTGATTCCCATCCCATTTGTTGGATGGGCTCACAGAAATACAAATATTGTGTTCCATGGGAAATTCTTTTAACGTTAAACGTCAGTTTTTGTAATTTTCAATGCAGTAAAAAAAACCCCAACAACTTGTTCAGGCAGTTCCTCATTTCAATTTTACCCTTTTCTCATCTATTAACACTCACAATCTAAAGCTGTCTGGATTACCTGTTCTGCTGAAGTCACGAAAGACAACTTTGGAACCAGTTGCTGCGTCAGTGAACGTGGACATTCATGATGAAAGCTCAGTGTTAAAGCTGAGAGGTTTTATTCATATCCTCTGAGACAATCATTAAACAATCTGAGCAGCCTTGAAAAATAATTATTGTCAGTTTACATTGTATTCAGTTCAATTCACTGTTACTACAATTATTGCTATTGCTGCTACTACTATGACTAGTGCTGTTACTGCTACTGATGACAATGACTATAATGCAAAATGTAAAAAATTGAGCTTTTAGATATGAACTCTACTCCAAAACTGCAGTAAGGTCAACAGGCACTGGCAGGTTGCCCAGAGAAGTTGTGGTTGCCCCATCCCTGGAAGTGTTCCAGGCCAGGTGGACAGGACTTGGAGCAACCTGGGATAGTGGAAGGTGACCCTGCCCATGGAAGGGGGGAATGAGATGAGGTTTAATGTCTCTTCCAACCCAAACCATTCTTTCAGATTTAGAGAGATTAAGAATTAATGAAAAAAAAAAACATACAAAGATCACCTTAAAGAGACATTACAAGGTAGGGGTGGGGTATATATATTCCTTAAATCAGCGGAATATCTAAAACAAATAATGAGTTTAGAGATCTGAAATTCAGTTCTGTAAACAGTTAAGCAAAAACCCACATCAGTACATCTCACGTATTTTAAGGTGCTGACTTGAATCAACCATTTTTTATTAGATCTGAATAAACCCCAGTATTATATTCCTGGTATGCCTTTCTAATTCCTGGGCAGAAAGAGCATTAGACATGAAAAATGTCCTTGAAGTAGAACTGTCAGTTCCACTGTACAAACTGTGCTTTTTCTGAGACCATCCAGGCTTTGGCCAGCAACAAGATTTTTTCATCATGAAGGAGCTCACATTTAGTTAGCAACATGTCTGCATTTCCCCATATGGTTCTTTCCAAGGTGTTGTGTCATATACAATGATGTCACATTCTAGAGGAAGAAGGAGAAAAGGCCTCAAGCTGTTTTCTTCCTTTTTTAAAGCTTCACCGATTATGTGGTTGCTTTAAGCAGCCTGCTCATCTCTAGCGTGCAGTTGGTTATCTGCTCTCCTTAATTTGAGCTTGCATGTATTCACACAGCTTTAAAAGAAAATGAACAGCATTTCTTACCAGAGATCCAGTGATTATCTACCCACATTTTCAGTCCAATGTATTTCCACTGGCTTCTGAAGTGTGAGATTTTAAAGGGTGCAGTGTAAGGGTTTACATCCTTATCCAAGCTGCTATATTTACATGCCTCGTAAACCTGTGGTGCTTAAGGCTTTCGGCAGCACTGCTTTGATTTCATTTGTGGTTTTATAATTATTGTTTTATTCTCAGGCATATTATTCTTGGAACGCCAGCTTTGTAATGTAATGGGAATGTCCAGGAACATCCTTTGTTCTCTCAGTAAAACTACTTACGCATGAATGTGTGAGTTGCACACATGCCTTACACAGGCCATTTCCTGAGGTACTTTTTTTGTTTTAATATATAAAAGATTTTATTTTATTCTTGGTCATTGTTCATGAACCTTTGCAGTAACAGAATACCTCTTAATTTTTCACCATGAGTTAATTTCATAGAATTGTGGAATGGTTTGAGTTGAAAGGGACTTTAAGACCTTAAAGACCTTAAAACTCATCTCATTCCACCCCCCTGCCTTGGACATTTCTTATTCAATGCTTGAGAATATCCTAAAAAAAAGTCTTTTTGGAGAGGTGAAGAGGAATCTTTTTGGTGAGAGTATTCAGCCCATTTTGAAATCAAACACAATTAAGTTTTCCTATATTAGGCATAGATTGTTCCATGTCACATGTGAAGTATCCCAAGTTTCTCTTTCTGGAGAAGTTATAGGTTCCTTTTACACAGAGGCACTACTAGAAATAGATGTACTGCCATGTGACTGATGGTTTCAGCCAAAGCACTACTGGTCAAATCAACCTTGTGATCCTCCTCCTGTTGTGTATTTTCAGGAAAGTAATTTAAAACCCTGTGATTTCTTTTGCTGCGATTTGTTCTGCATAAACCACATCTTTGTGCAATTTAACAGAGCTCTGAAATAAGATGGGTTGGATTCATGGTGCAGAGGTCTGTACTGCAAAGCTACAGACAGTCTAACTGTCTTTAGTGCCCTAGGAAATTAAAGGAGAAAAGAGATGGTATCTGGGTTCAATACAGATAATCCTTAACTTCTTATCAAGTAAACTGCTTTAAATGTGACATTTTTTCTTAAAAATAGAAAATTCTTCATGCTAGCTGATTTGGAGATATTTTCACTGCAGAGGTCTATGGCATGAGCAGCTGAACACTCTCCCCATCCTCCATGGCTGAGAATCTCTTGCAGGTTTTTGCACACATGATTACCAACACATATTTTTCATAATTCATTTATTAAAATGACAGGGTCTTGTAAACTAAAAGAAATGAATTTTCTGTTTAGACATATGTTAACCTCCAGGTGTGCAAGCTTTTCTACAAGGATAGCTGCACGAATTCACCTGGAATACAAACTGCATTATTATTATTATTATTATTATTATTATTATTATTGTTGTAATATTTACATCATGGGATATATTGGTCGAACAAGAAGATACAGCATGACTGCACACAATCAATAGGAATGGAGCTCAAATTGTGGATATAGTGCATGGGACCAAAGCAAAAGTTTATATTTTATGTTTGTGGTGTAAATGCTGATGTACAGCCAAAAAGGGTTAGATCAAGAACAATCACAGTTTGTTCATAGGTTGTGCAATAAATCCACATGATCCAACAATCCACATGAGATATTCTTCGATTGAGACAAACCCCAGCAGCCCTTCTTGGCACCCAACTTGGGGCTCAGAGTGTCTGAGATAATGATTTGATCAGATTTGATTCTAATGTGCAAGATCGAATTTATCACTTTTATTGTCAAGCTGTAAAAGATATGAGCTAGGAGGAGGTTCCACACAGCATGTCAGAGCCACAGCACCTCTCCAGGAAGTATCCAAGGGTTGCAGAGGTATAAAAGCTTCTTCACAAAAGTACATTCTCCACTTGCATCTCCCCTAGTCTTAGCATCCAACCTCCCAACTTTTACGACCACGTTAAACTCCATTCCTGCTCTTTGTCAGCTTATTCTGAGCTAGACCCTGCCTGGAGTCCTCTCTTCTGGTCTGGGATCCCCAGCACAGGAAGGACAGGGAGCTGTTGGAGCAAGTCCAGAGGAGGCCACTGAGACAATCAAGGGGGTGAAACAGCTCTGATTTGGAGATAGGCTGGGACAATTGGGGTTGTTCAGCCTGGAAAAGAGAAGGCTTGGGGTGACTTAATTGCAGCCTTCCAGAACCTGAAGAAAGCCTGCAAGAAAGATGGGGAAAGGCATTTTACAAGGGCCTGGGGTGATAGGATGAGGGGGAACAGCTTCAAACTGATGGAGAGTAGGTCTAGATGGGATATTAGGAAGAGCTTCTTCCCTGTGAGGGTGGGGAGGCCCTGGCAGAGGTTGCCCAGAGAAGCTGTGGCTGCTCCATCCCTGGAAGTGTTCAAGGCTAAATTGGATGGAGCTTGGAGCACCCTGGGACAGTGGAAGGTGTCCCTGCCCATGGCAGGGGAGTGGAACGAGATGATCTTTCAGCTTCTTTCCAACCCAGCTGTTCTATGATTTTATGATCTGCATGACTGCATTAATGGCATCTGTTACATGACCAGAATGAGATGTACCTGGCCAAAGGTAAACATTTCAGTAGGTCGGACATTTGTACCTTAAAATTGTGTTCCTCTCTGTTTTCTATTAAGGGTTCCCAATAACTAAATTAGGTGTTACTGTGTGCATTGTAGATATCTTAGGATCAATAAAATAAGCTTCAACCTCAAGGTCTCTTCAGTTTTGTCAAAATTATATCACAAGTAGCTTCATTTTCTGAAAATATCTAGAGATTTTGAAAGCCTACTCTGCTGAAAGCCAATCTCAGACCGTGGGCCACTGGGTCACTTAGTCTTACTCTTCCAAGAAAAATCAAATGTACCTCAGTAATTTCTGGCTGATGTTAATTTAATTTATTTTTAAAAATATGAAATACTGAATACTACAACAATACTAAACCTTTTCAGGTTTTGCTAAAAGATTTTTCTTAATATCTAGCCACAACTGAGCTTTAGTGCCTAATCTCATGTTCATAATATGAAGCAGAAAACTGAAGTTTTTTTTTTTACTCAAAAGCAGTGATTTTTTTGGTAGCAATTGTCAGAGGAAAAGAAAAAGCAGCATAACTTCACAACAGGCCATTAACCATACTTTCCTGGGGAAAAAAAACAGTCTTCATTTTAATCTTCTAATTAATATAACCAAAAAGTACAAAATCAACCTTCAAACTCATAATCAAACTGGTTGTGGAGACTTATATGGAAGGTCTAGTTTTTTCTGCGGATTAATGAACTCATTTTCAAAATCTCTAGCATATGTTCATTTCTAACATTTATTGACTGTTTCTGTGTTCTCTTTATGTTCAGTTGATCCTCGTGAATCAGCACTGCTGCAAAGGTAAGTCATGGAATCACAGAATGGTTTGGGTTGGGAGGGACCTAAAAGATCAGCCAGCTTCAACACCCTGCCCAGGGCAGGGACACCTTCCACTATCCCACATTGCTCCAAGCTCTGTCCAACCTGGCCTTGAATGCTTCCAGGGATGGGGCAAATGCCACCTCTGTGTATTTGTCACTCTTACCTTGGAATAAGCATGGAATACACAAAACAATCAGCTCTCTCTTTCATCTGCCTGATGGAGAAGACACCCAGATCCTCTGAGCTGCAAGTCCTCCTCTCCTCATCCAGCCGATGTCCCCAGGCAGCCACCGTGCCTGTGTTAGACACACCTCCCACTGCAAATGCATAATTTTCTCATCTGGGTCATATGAATAATAATAGAGACAGGTCCTTTTTTCGATTTTTTCGTTGCTTTCAATCTGGCGTTATTTCAGCATTAAATGGCTGAATTCACTGGAGTCCACTGAAATTTGTAACTCCTTGCACACCCAACCATATCTCAGGGCTCTGCTGTAGCAGGTTTAAGAGCTGCCATTTGGCTCAGAGATTCTTGGTTCCCCTTGGTTCAGATTCAAGCATCATTTCCTATAAATCCTATAAACAGGAGAAAATTCTCTTCTCATTGCAACTCATAAAATAAATTGCCTTTTCTTTTTGTAAAATTTTCTCTCATAAATGACTATTTGAGTATATTTTAATTTCCACGACAAGGAAGGGCTATCCTCCACTTCTTTTTAGCTTGTCCTGAAATATTCATGACAAAGGAAAAAAACCTGTTAAAACAGAAAAGAGCAGGCTCTAAAAAACAAGAAAATTGTCAACACTTTGGCCTTCAAAAGCCCAGAGAAAGAGCTGATACTCACACATTCATGGAAATGAAGATGTCAATGAGGAAACAGGGTAGGGAGTGAAAAAGGGAAACAAAGAATGTGGTTTCTGGGCCTTTATTTTGTAAATATTTGGACTCGTACAAATTTGTTAATTGAGGCAATTGATTTTTGCCTGAAAATTGTCGCAATGTCTAATTCATTAAAGCCTAAAATAACATCCTTTGGGCTAAACAGGGTCATTTCATTTGTAACCTTTTAGTGAAGTATTAACAATTTGGAAGCATTTCGGTGCATATCTTAAAAAGTGGCACATTAACAGGAATGGGCCTGGAGAAAGAAAAAAAAAGAAAGAAGTTTCAAACACACACACACATACGAGAGCACACACACACACACACAGAGAACACATGGCCTCCAGCCCCTGTCCTTCCTCTTCTGCAGCATTTTAAGGTCTGTGTTTAATATTGCCAAGCCTACTTGAGTGATAAATGCAACTGTATAAAAATTACTTATTACAAGCTGTCATGTTGCCTCACTCACATCACAGGGCTAGAGGCACTGTACATAAAGCTCGAATCTCCACCTTGACAGCATCGGCAGCGCTTTAAAATAAAATGCTTTCAGTCATGAATACAAAACATAATTTACCTTTTCATAATACTTCAGTTTGGAAACACTTTGGAAAGCTCATGTTACCGTCAAACCTTTACCTGAGCTGTGCCAGCACCCAGTTAATTCCGAGATGTCAATTTACTTCAACACTGCTTTCCATCACTTAGCCTTTGAAGAAACATTAAGCTGTTCAAATTGCCATCCCCTTAATTTTTTTTTTTAAAGTTATATTTATCCTCAGTTCTTTGGCGGTGAGTAGCTGACACAATAGGATTATTCCAAGCATTAAATTACAATTTGGGAGAGTGCCTGCTTGCTATGTTTCTTTTTCAGAGCCCCCCTCACTTGCTGTGTATTCACAGAGTCAAAAAATATTCCTTGACTCTCATCCCCTGCTTTCCCCCCACCTTTTCCATAGGGTCTGGTTACACAATTCCCCTTGAATTGCTCCTCCCTTCCAATGTCTGGCCGAGATCAGGGGTTTAATTCCTTGCTGCAGTAGCCCAGCCACCCTTTTTCCCCTGCATTAATACTGTACTGATGCTTGAACATAAAAGCTCACTGTAAGCTGTGAATGTCAGTGAGATGGAAATTGGAAGTGAAGGTTCCAGGGAGACTGGCCGGGTAAGAATGATGTGTTGTGACTGTTTTTATAGTTGGTCATGATGCATACAGTATGTGAAGTTCCCATCTGTACTGGTGTCTGCCCACCAGCCACCCTGCCACATTCGCAAAAGTGGCTCCAGCACCGAGCGCAATCGGAACAGAACTGCAGATGCCTCCCTTTAGCCCAAATTTCTTTTGACAATGTTCACATCCAGTTAGGGCCCAAAGTGCTTGTACTTGTCAGGAGGGATAAGGAGTGAGGAAAGCAGTCCCTTTTCAAAAGCGAAACAGAATCGCCAAAGGAAATATTTTCTCATCTTCCCCCCTCCTCTCCCTCTTCAGCTGCCCCCGCCTTTGCGACTCTCTGTCCTCCCCCTCCCTCCTCCAGAGATGCATGTCCAAAAAAAGAAAAGAGAAAAAAAGAGAAAAAAATAATTAGATTGGCATCTCTGATACAACTCTACAGAAATTGTCTTTTTTTTTTTTTTNTTTTTTTTTTTTTTTTTTTTTTTTTTTTGTCCAGCAATTGGTGGAGGAAGGAAATGCAGCTTTGAGAGAGACAGGGAGGGAAGATTTTGGATTTGGCAGGGCTGACTACAACAGCCCACAGGAGACATATCGTGCTCACGAGCTCTGGGATTCAGCTACAGGGGGATTTGCTGTCCCTAGTGGGTTGCTTAGCTAGGCGACAGGAATGGGTGCATTTCCTATGCTATTTGAAGATATTTTGATTCCCCACACACAGATATCATTTGCCAGAATCAAAATCTCTTTCCCTTCGTATTCTTATATTTCTATATTTTAAAAAAATTTTCTTGATTTTAATTGATTAATGGATCATTTAGTGAATAAAGGCAATGATACTTTTGTTCATGACATAGAGTCAGAACTCAAAGATTTTCTGGTTCTGATAGCTGATGACAAGTCCATGATCTTCAGCTTACTGTAGAACAGTGGAATAATGCACAACGGTGTCTGTAAAGGGCTTGAAGATGGGTTCCTCATCCTTTACTGGGGGCTTTTCTGCTGACTGATGTGCTACAGATCAGAGCAGGTTTCAGTAGATAGAGCTGTATTAGTGCAAAGGATCACAGTGGAACAGAATTGTTTGGGTTGGAAGGGACCTTAAAAATCTTGTTCCAACCCCTTCCATGGGCAGAGACACCTTCAACTGTCCCAAGTCGCTCCAAGCCCAGTCCAGCCTGGCCTGGAACACTTCCAGGGATGGGGAAGGCACAACAGAGCAACCCGTGCCTCACCATTTTCTGAGTAAAAAAGTTATTTCTAATATCTAATCTAAGTTTGTTCTTAGCCAGTTTAAAGCCATTCCCTCTTGTTCTGTCACTCCAGGCCCTCGTCCAAAGTCTCCCTCCAGCCCTTTTGTAGGCTGTTTAGGTACAGGAAGGTTGTAAGACGTTAATGAGTATTTCTAATTAAGCAAATGTTGACAGCTGTGACATTTCCACCCGACTCACCCCACAAAGTTCCCTCACCCCAACCCAGTGCTCGCACCTGGGCAAACCTGATGTAAAAAGGGCTTCACTCACTAAACCCAGAGGACTTGCAGAGATCCTTTCCAACCTGTTCCTATGTCAGTGGAAAAAGGATGTTAAGTGGAAATTTTCTGTTTGCATTAGATTGAAGATTATTTGACAAAGGTTCTTAATTTAGCATTTAAATAAATGACCTACTATTTAGAAAAAAAATCTTATTTTAATTTGGACTACAAGTGTATCTGACATACTGTCCAGCTATCTCCCCATGTCTTTTAAAATCAATAAGAATTCAATACCATTAAATATTACATTTACAATATGTATTACATATACTGTCTATAG
The DNA here is from genome assembly GCA_013397155.1 of Irena cyanogastra. Taxonomy (NCBI): domain Eukaryota; kingdom Metazoa; phylum Chordata; class Aves; order Passeriformes; family Irenidae; genus Irena; species Irena cyanogastra. The sequence goes on from VWZV01016546.1 coordinate 587,017, forward strand.
AATAGAAAGGCAACAGAAATTAACTATTAATAAGTAGATCCTTATAAAAATTGTCCTTATATGTTTAAACACAGTAGTAAATCTGGATTTTTTCCGTTGTTTGTTTTTGAGCAGAGCTAGAAATTTGGGGAAATTTAGGCATCCAAGCACCTTAAATATTTTCCCACACGTAAATAATGATTTTGGTTCTGGTAGGTGTATTCAGCAAACTGGCTGAATTGAGATTAAAAGAGCAACAAAGCCAAGACCACTCTGGTTTTGATATTGGATTACAGCATCACATCAGAAAAAAATCAAATTTTATATGAACCTTGGGCTGAATTCAGGCTGGTTAGCTGAAGTCAGGATGGTTTCTATGTTATTTTGCCCCTTGTCCAGAGTAGATGCAGTGTAGCCTCTGGAATCTCTGGCATGTGGGACAGTAAGAACACATTTATGATCACTGCATGTTCTGAAAAAAACTTTAAGCAAAGTAGGCTCACCTCTACTTTCATTCACTGCCAGTTCCTGAGGACTCAGTTGTGTTTTCCTGGTTCTTTGGGAAGAAATGCAGTTGCACAAGGCAGCTGAGGGGTTACACCCAGCCTGTTGGCATAGTGTAGGAACCTGACTGTAAACCTGGAAAATAGCCAGAGGGAATGAAAAAGGAGAGGAGTTCCTCCCAACCACCCCAAGCAACACAAAACTGTCCCAAACAACCCAAATATCAAGCAATCCAAAACAATCTTAAGATCTGGAAGATAGTTATGAAAACACTGGTTTCTCAGCTAGTCCTGAAGCCCTGGATTTTGCTCCTGGAACAGCTGAGTGTGTTTTTGCTACATGTTCTCTCCCCCGCATGTTGGATCTGACCCGTGTGGCTGTTTCACGGTCCTAGAGAGGAGACAGGAAGGTTCAGGAGGACAGAAAACAGAAATCCATGAACCCATACTTAATCTCAAGATGTGCAGGGATGCTTCATTCCACTTTGCAGAGCAACCATCTGGTGGGAGCTGTACAGTCCCCCCATGGGACTCAAAGTAAAACGAGACTGCAGAATGGACAATGTGTGAACTGGCATCACACAAACAAACCAGAAATAAAAGGAGGGGAAAAAGGCTTAATGGGGCTAGAATAACTGAGATTTTACCTTCAACAATGAACTAACAAGACTTGAGTCATCTGATGGCAAAATTTAATGCTCCCAAATGCCATTGAATACTTTATTTTGAGATAGTATAAAACCAGTCCAGGCAAACCCATACCACCCTCATGAAACTATCACTGTATGCATTGCTCATTATGGTGCTGGAATTCCATTATGTGGTGGAGCTCGTGCAGTCATTGGCATTTGGAAGAGCTTTAATTAGCAGTTTTCCCTCTTCCTCTGTGGTTCATGAAGGAAAGGATTGATGGCGAGTGGAGCTGGACATGATTGCATGGAAGTTCTCTGAGGTCTTATCCATAACTTCAGTTACCAAAAACATGAATACTCAAGACCAGTACACTGCTCCTTAGACATAAATAAAGTTTTGAAAAGGGAGACAATCTTGTGTTGAGGTATTGAATTACAACTGCAATGACTCCTTCCTAGACTCCCTCTGCAATCTCAGGGAAGTAATTTCAGTCCAGCTATCTTCAAGTTTGATATGTATCCTAAAATTATTTATTGAGCTTTATTTTATGGACATGGAGAAGGCAGGACCTGTGAGGTGGCTCCTCAGTTTTCCTGTGCTTTCAAGTGAAACAGGTACAGGGTGTTTTGCCTGGCTCTCATGCCACTTTCCATGATCTGGCCATCCATAACTAAATATTTTTACTGTCTAAAAGGAAGAGACTGCACCCAAACTGCCTCTTAGAGTATTATAAGCCAGTTTCTGGATGACAGCAAGGATTTCATTGGGACAGTGGGGAATATCTTGGGCTAAATACAAGTCACTGGCCATTCTAATAGAAAAAAAAAATTAATAAGCTCCTATTATAAATGACTGGACATCAAAACAAGTAATTGCAAAGGTTTCCAGACCCTTGAGCAGAAATGAGCAGTGAAATTTCACATTAGAACTATGCAAAAGCTCTTCTTACAGCACACAGTCAAGTGGTGCTTTGTTTCTTTAAATTTTACTGGGAATTTTTAGGAGAAAATTAGAATCTGATAACTACCAGGGAATTTTAGGAGGAAGAAAAATGAAAGCTATGCTTGCACAGGTTTGTGCAGTTGGAAATAGCTGAGTTTCACATGCCTCTGGCTCTTGTGTTGGATTCCAGACACTGCAGTTTAGTACTTTGTCTTTTGGCTTAAGTGGCGATGTAGGAACTTTTCTACTGACTGCACAAAAGGAAAACACAGACCCTTCTTGTGACACAATCCCATTCTTTACTGTTTTTTAATTTCTCCCAATAAGGTCCCCATTGCTTTGATGTGCCTGTTTAGGGAGGAAGAGTCCTCTGGTTTCTTGGTAGGCAGAGCTGGGATTGTGTGTGACACATGAGCAGAAGAGGGCAGAAAAAAAAATCGAAATGTGTGAAATTGTCTCCCAGTCCTGACCTGGAGGGACTGTCCACAGACTGGAAAAGTCCACACACAAAATATTCATCCGTCTTCCCTGTGCACTCTATGAGCACTGTCACCAGAAGTGCCAGTCTGCACCAGCTGAGTGATGTGCCTTTTATCTGCTTGGAATTGAGTCTAACGTGTCATTTTGTGTAGCCTAGGACAGCAAATGTACATCTGGTGAAAACTATTCAGCTTCTTACCCATCCCTGGAAGTGTCCACAAGGCCAGGTTGGACAGGACTTGGAGCAACCTGTTCTCTGGAAAGTGTCCCTGCCTGTGGCAGGAGGTTGGAATGAGATGAGTTTTAAGGTCCCTTTCAACCCAAGCCATTCTATGATTCTGTATTCCGGGATAGATTTAAGTCAGAAACCTAAAGTAAAGCACTTGCTATTTCATGGTAAATTCCCTTGAAGTCAGACAAGATCATTACAACTCTTTGGTACTTTCTCTGCTTTTAGAATGATGTACTATTGTTTTTCTGTATGAATTTAGGTGTATTTGGGACCTCTGATATTAATCTATCAATCAGACTTGTCATGCTCTGTTGTTTTTCAGATCAAGGCTACAAGTGGGAGCTTTGCTGTTGACTGCACAAAAGGAAGTGTTGAATCTCCTTATGACACAATCCTTTCTTCCTATTTCTTGACTTTTTTGACAGGAAAAAACCCCTTGTGAGTGATATCTCTTGCTTAGCCCTGTCTTTGAATCAGGTTGCTTCTTTGACTGGCTGTAGTGGCTGGCAGTATCAGCCATTTCAGATGAAGCCCTGGCTGCTTCTTCTCTGGTAGTGAAGGCTCAGAGTATAAGCTTGAAGTCTTTGAACTCAGTCTGACTATTCTCTTTCCCTTTTCTCTTCTCTTAAAAGTGAATGAGAACAGGTTTTTTTTGTGCACAAGTATCTTTATAATATTTCTTCACCACCACACAACACTGCTGCTCATTGGAGATGAAAGATAGTCCAGTCTTTAGGTAGCTGTTGTTAAGTGAGATAACTGGTTGGAAAAAAACAATCTCATTATAATACAGCAAATAGTGATTTTTTTTTCTTGGCACTTTATATCTGTTTCTCAAAACATCAAAATCATGAAGGAGAAAATGGTGGTGAGACCCTAGCAGAGGATGCCCAGAGAAGTTGTTGCTTCCTCATCCCTGGAAGTGTCCAAGGCCAGGTTCAACAGGGCTTGGAGCAGCCTGGGATAGAGGAAAGTGTCCAAGCCCATGGCAGAGGGGTGTTGCAATGAAGAATGTTTAGGTCCCTTCCAACCCAAACCATTCTGTGATTCTAAGATAATTTACAGCAGCTTTTGTTTGTTTAGTTTTCAAAACATTTCACGGACACTGAAACTATAAACTAAATTATCTAAAACACATGGTTGTGAAAGATACTCTTGCCTTGACTGCAGATGAGGTGGATTTATGCATTTTGGAACAGCAAACCAAGGAAAGACTTCACACAAACTTCTGCTAATTTCCTACTTCTGGAGTTGAATTTAGGGAATCTTAAAGAATTATTCTACCTTTGTGAAACCTTTGTCTGAGCAATGGACAAGTTTCAGCCACTGGTAGAATCTCAAGATCCTCTTTGCTGTATTTGTTGGTAAGACAGCATGATTGAAGGTGAGGATGACACACTTAATGCATTTTAATTTCTTAAAGCTCATGGACTTCATATAAATTTCCTAGTTGGAAATGCAGGTTCATTTACTGAACCCCAGCTGGTCACCCCTGACCACAATTGGGGGTGAATATCTCTAGGACAGCACAGCAATTGGGTGCATACAGAGAGCAAAAATGATCCTCCAGCCTCCAGTGGGTTCTGGATTTGGGATGAACCAGGTTTGTAAATTTACTTTTAATAGCTCTCCATGAATTTCACTTCCAGGAACTTCTTCAGTCAACGCCTGTAGGCTTTTAGGATCCAAAGCTCTCTGCAGCAAAACTAAAGCATTCACTACTCAATTATATTTTGTGTGAAGAATCACCTCTGGTAGAAAAGCTATGCTGGTAAATTATAAGGTGTGTGGTTGGGAGTGCTTCTTTACACACACAGAGAAATACAATTCTCCACTGACTCTCTCTTGATTTTTAGAGGATTATCACTTCCTCCCCGTGGATGGATCAATGACAGCCATGTCCCTTCCTCTGTCCCTCCCAGTTTCAGTGCACAGAAAAAATAAAGTGGGTAGATTGATTGACTCTGGATGCCTACCTGGATAATCCTGCTTGAATTTTTAATTTATCTGTGTTTGTCTCAAGAAACATGGGTTCACATTTAGGTCTCCTCCTTCATAAAAAAGAGAAAGATATTTGTCTGTTTCCAAATGTGTTTCATGCCAGGAAGGTCTTTCTTATGGCTATGAATGGCTTTGAATGGGCTGCATCCCCCAGATCCCAAAATGGATTTTGGGCTGACATTCTCATTATCCATGTATCTTTAAATCAGTCTCTCCAGAAGTCACCTTGCAGATTGAAGTGCCTACTTTTCCTGTGCAGCAACAGTTAATTCTGCTTGACTTTAGAGAACTTGGGAAAAGTTAAGGCCCTTAGGCAGGTACCCACTTAGTGGTAAAACATCTGAGCCAGCTGAGGGAAGTGGCTGGCACAAAAAACCCACTCTGCCTTGGTTTCGGAGAATTCAGAGAAAGATGTATCCAAGGCAAGAAACTTTCTTTTGGGCATAGGTCTCTAGGCCAAACTTTTGGGCTCGGGCAGTGAGAGCAGTGTTTTCACACCTGCCAGGAGAGGTGCTGCCAACACCCATCTTTTACATAATGGCCCCGTGGCTAAAACGTTGTCCTGGGAATCTCAGAATTGGAGCAGCAGGGCAATTTCAGCCTGAGAAAAGTTTAAATCTGCTCTTCCCAAAGCCCTGCAGCAGGCTTTGACCAGATATACCTAAACCATGTAGGGTGGAGAGAAGGAATCCCTCCCCTTTCTAACACAGGCAATGGGTAACCACGCGCTGAGCCACAAGTGAAGCAGACCTGAACAGACACAAATTGTGGTTTATTGGGTGGGAGTCTTTGCCAGAAAGGGGGAATGATGGATTCTGGGCTCTGTTTTTGCTCACTGCCTGATGTAGCTAGTATTCAGCAAAAGTTTGCTGAATGGCTGAGATAATCCAAGATGTTCTTTAGTGCTGGAGCTTTCCTTAAGGAATAGGTGTACCTGGAATAAGGTGTTCTGGCTGTTTAGAACAAGGGGACAATCTAGGAGTTGATATTTAGCCACCTAATCATAACATGCAGCAAAGTGGTTCAAAAATGGTCCAAACATACAGTAAATCTACCTTTAGGATTGCTGGTATTTGTCTGGCAGGATAAAGTCTCATGAACTCCTTAGAGCACCAAAATGAACCTGCAATGGCACAAAGACGGGGTCTGTCAAAGTTTCCCTCAGGTGTAGATCTCTAAATGTTTGCAGGGGAGCTAAAGGTGAATAGAAAAAGTTCAGTTGCTCTATACATCCAGTACACACACAAATACTAGATATTAATTGCCTATATGCAATTTTTCAATGCAGAACAGACTTTACACACCATTTTGAGCAACTGAGGTAAAATAAAATGCTGATTAATGATTAGCTTAGTGAGCAGCATCTGTATTTAAAGCATGGAATTTTTGGAAGAAGAAGAGGCAATCAGGGAATTAAAGCTTCCAGGAGGCAACGTGCCTGACAAAGGAAGAAGGTGTATCTGCACAGGTGGCAAAGTCTTGCATGTCTTAGCTTTGCAATGCTTCACTTCAGTGGCTTTTCTAATGCTCTTTTAATGTTTGTGTTCAAGCCTGGATGGGCACTTATGCATGTGCATGTGGGATAGAACAGAGTAGGCATAAATCAGTTTCTTTTCCTTGCAGGCCATAAAAAACTCTGTAAACACACAAGACTGTTGCAAAGACTCACAGTTTGTGTTCTAGAAATATCATGGAACAAACTCCCAGAAATAATTTTCTACTGATATTCAGAGGGATTGCATCTGTGGGAAATGTCATGTGCTCATTGCCACAGTTCTTAATAACTTTTTGTGGCTTTTATTTAAGAAAAGATTCATTGTACGTGGACCTAAAACCATTGCATTTCCCAGATCTCCATTTCTTGAAGCACACTGGACAATAAAACCATATATTTTTTCTTTTCCAGCATAGTTTCCCTTGAAGTTCAACCAAAAAGAAGAATCACTCATTGTGAATTTCTACTTTTCATTTGGTAAATAATCTATGTTGAATAGGAATATGAAAAGTAGAACGAAATTGGAAAATTTTGGCAGATATTGCACAAAATCGGAAACCTTAAAAGTTTGAACATGGAAACAATTTATTTCATTACAAAGGAATGATGTGGTTATTAGAAGAGTCTTACGAAAATTAAGGATGAGCTTTGTAATCAGCTCTTTGACCCAATGTCAATGAATACCTACAAAATGAACAGCAATTTAGCAACACTTGAAAATTGTTCTTTCCTATCACCTGGCACCACGTTCACAACTGTGTCTCGCCAGGGTCGGCCATAACTGAACACAACAAATGAAGGAAGGAAATGAAATGGAAAACAGATTTCAAAGTGCAGTAGATCACATTTGCAAATTCATCTACTGCTTTTTTGAGTACAATGTTTTGCATGTAGTTGCCAAATTTTAAGGGAAATTTGATTGAAATCTATTGGGAAAAAACTTACTTACATTTAGTTTGTTTAAACTCCAACTAGATAATTTAATATTGAAATCTTTTAAACTGATACATTATTATTATTATTATTATTATTATTATTATTATTGAAATTTTTAACAATTCCAATTGCAACAAACAGAAGATTTTTAACCTTTTTAGTTTTGTAATAAAAGGATAAAGTTGTAATTATTTGTTACTATTATTATTATTATTATTATTGTTATTATCACATATGTTTTTAAAATTCCTTTATTTTTTCAATGGTATCAAAGAACTGTGTCATGAAATATTCTTATGGAAAAAAATGCTTAAATCAATGGAAATTTCACAGAATCACAGCTGGAAGTCCTCTCTGGAGATCATCTGGTCTAAGCCCCTTGCTCAAATAGAGCCACTCAGAGCAAGTCGCCAGTGACCATGTGCAGATAGTTTTTAAATATCTCTAAGGAGAGATATTCTGCAAGTTCCCTGGGCAAATTTGCTTTACTTGAAGAAATTTTTCCACTGTAACCATGCTGTTTACCATGATAGGCTAAAAAGTAACTGAAACAGCTGTAGCAGAAAAACTTGTGCATAAAGTGTCAAAATAAAATAGAATAAAACATCCTTTAACTAACACAGCTACTCCTTGTGGAGATGGAATTGTTCAATCTATATCAGATAAAGATAAAGAAATTTTTCATTTTGACAGGATATGTCTCTTCTAATAAAGTTTGTCAGTACAGTCATGCTATTTTAATCATGCTAAAGGCAGATGCAGCCACAATTCAAATCATAAAAATGAATCACAGAATGGTTTGGGTTGGAAGGAACCTTAAAACTTATCTCATTCCACCCACTTGCCACGGACAGGGACACCTTCCACTGTCCCAGGTGTGGGTACAGAGCCTCTTTGGTGGCACAAAAGCTCACAGCACCAAGGCAAGGGGGAGGATGGAGTTCCTCTGGTTATGTCACTTGCCCAGGGGGATTTAGCAGCAGCAGAGAAACAGAGCTGCTCTGTTCTCAGTGCTGGCAGGATGGGTGACACAGCCACGGAAATGCTGTCATTTCTGTCACCAGCCAGCTTCACAGGCACAGACAGAGAAGAGGCAAGGAGTTAAAAGGCAGGGGAAGGTATATTCCCTTCTGCAAGAGCCCTGCAGCCATCCCCTGCCCTAGCCAAGGCTGAGAACATGCTGTGAAGGGTTGTTCCCAGCCCCGTGGGTTTGTCTCTGTGGAGCCAAACTCACACAGTGTGTGCAAGGGAACGTGGGCAGCGTGGGGTTGGAGCTCATCTGGCAGGGGAGGTGGAAAGGGATCCTCCCTCCTCCTGGGGATTAGGCTCTAACCTCCTGGGTTTTTGGCTATTTCACAGGCCATCCCGTTATTTTTCCCCTTGTGAATATGAAGCAATGAGAGAATCATCATAGAATCAATCAAAGAATTATAGAATATAAAGAGTTTGGGTTGGAAAAGACCTTAAAGCTCATTTCACTCCACTCCCTGCCATGGGCAGGGACACCTTCCACTATGCCAGGGTGCTCCAAGCCCTATCCAACCCGACCTTGGACACTCCCGGGGATGGGGCAGCCACAGCTTCTCTGGGAAACCTGTGCCAGAGCCTCACCACCCTTGCAGGCAAAAATTCTTCTAAACCAGCAGTAATTCCTGTGCCATATCTGCCAGCATATTGTCCAGTTTCTCAGCTTATACTCAAAATTGTGTGGTTCAAGATAAATTCAATCAGTATAACTCCAGACAATCTCCTTTCCTCTTTTTTTTCTCAACCGAGTTTCAAATTAAATTGTGACCTATTTTTTTACCAGCCATTTCATAAAAGTGATTTTTATTCTCCAACATACAGTCAAACTATAGGATAAACATAACAGCTGGGAAAACAGATGTGGAATGCCCTGTGTAGGAGACTCAACTCCTTACCAGCTCACTCCTGGTCAATTTGTTTCCTTAGAAAAGAAGTCTACAATGAACATTGTTTTACCAGTGGAAATACTAGAAAAAGCTATCACTGTCTGCTGCCTTGAAAGCAAACTGACTGTAATAAATGGATATACTGTCCTGGAAATTAAGCCACCATTCGCTGTCTGAAATTAGGAAAACCAGAATTTCCTGATTCCAGGAAATGGAAAAAACCAGCTGGTTTGGCATTGCTTTTGTTATATTGGCAAGCGTGTTCTGCAAGTAGTTTGCACTCACCATCCATGAAAGTCTAAGTGAAACTGCAAACCATCTGTCTCTGGGGTGACTCTGAAAACACCTCTTTAGTGATAGGAACTATTAGTCATTCCAGCAGTCTTTGAGACTGATGCTATATCTGGGTGCAAGTTTTCTCCAGTCATAGAATCATGGAACTCCAGAATGGCTTGGATTGGAAAGGACCTTAAAGCTCATCTCATTCCACCTCCCTGACATGGGCAGGGACACCTTCTACCAGACCAGGATGCTCCAAGCCCTGTCCAACCTGGTCTTGAGAACTTCCAGGGATGGGACAGTCACAGCTGTAGAATGCACAGACTACCAGTTGTATATTTTAACGTCACAGATATTTAAAAAATTTGAAGGGAGGAGAAAATCCTGAAAATTCCTCCTTAAGCAGTTCCCTTGTGTTCTGAAGCACATGCCACTCTGCTTTCTGTTCCCACATGACACCTGCGTTTGGTAAATCAGAAAGTCCTCAAACAAATTCGTCCATCATTCTCTGTCACAATTTTCAGACTTCATTATTTAAACTCCTGTGGAAGAGTCTTAATGAGAAAGAAGCTTGGTGGCCACGGGTTTCTGTCTTTATTGCAACAAATTTCAGTTATCTTTAATAGAGTGTAAAGGCTACGAAGAACTGCACATTGTGGGCCCTCACATTGTAACAATTCTTTTTCCAGAACTGTCTGGGATGTGAATAGTTTTGTACAAGTATGAACAGATGCCATGATGAGAATTAGACTTTAGAGAAACCAGGACACTGAGTTATTTTTTTAACAACTGTGTAAAGGAGATCATCTGGTTGTTAACTAGCTACTGCTTGGGATTTTGTTTAGTGTTGTTGTTTTCTCTTCTTGCTTTTATTTAAATGAGATTTAGGCAATCAAATCCATGTTTTTCACAGACCAAACATCTGAGAGATTTCTTCTTTGACGTCCTGGCACCAGTTGGTGGTGGAAACTTGGATCTTACCCCCCTCTCCCCCGTGCCACAAACCTGCAGATGCCAAACCTGGCATTTGCATCCATGACAAGTGTGCTGCCTTGCCAGCTTGTTTCACTGAAATTGGCTCCTGCTGGGAGGATCTGCTCACAAACTCGCCGTGCTGGCACCTGACCATTTTTGGGTACTATCTTTAACAGGGCACATCTGCTGTAGGCACACAAACTCTTTAGCTGGCTCGTAGCACCACGTGACGGCCTGTCCTATTTTGTGGAAGTTATCCAGCCTTGACACACTCTTGGGTACACAGCTCAGCAATTCCACAGTCTTGGTTACACTTGACAAGCCGGGCTGACATTAGCAATCTTGTCTCACTGCCCCCCCCTCCACGAGGAGTAATCACAGTTGCCTTCCTCATCCGTATGGCTAAAACACAAGGCTAAGTCATATGGTTGTCGAGCTGGAGACATATTGGGTCTGTTTGACAACTCCTTTTTTCAAGGCTCTCTAAATAGTGCAGAAAATTGTGCTGCAATTAATTTTGAGAAGCTAAGTGTTTATTAACTGTGAAAGGTCTGAAAAGAAAGCAAAAAATAAATGGTCATCAGGATTCCTGCTATAATTTCCTCAAAAATGTAAACAACAGTGGCTGTAAAAAATCTGGGAGAACCTCTTGTTTCACCCTCATTTTTATCTGATTTGTATTATAAGAATTTGGGTATATTGACCAGTTTATATCCATTATTCTTTGGCAAGGAGTCTTGATGGCAAGGATTATTGATGTTGAAATTAATCCTACTTCTTTGACAAGACTCAAACTACCCAGATCTAGAGAGAGCAATAATTATTCATGGATTTCAATCAGACCAAGGCCAAGAGAGAGCATGAAGGAAACTGATTTCATTAATGCTGCAAAAACCTCTAACCCTGTGGCACAAGAACAACCAGAGAGCTGTTTAAACCATACTCTATATCTGTGTGCCATTGAGATCCTGCTCTACAAATATATATGTTGAGTATTTCAGTACTTATTAATTATGTGAATTCTGATAGGGAAGAAATAAAACCACAATGTAATATTAGAATCATAGAGTGGTTTGGGTTGGAAGGGACCTGAAAGATCATCTCATTCCATCTCCCCACGGGCAGGGACACTTTCCATTGTCGCAGAGCCCCATCCAGCCTGGTCTTGAGACATCCCTTCATCCAGGGATGGGGCAGCCACAGCTTCTCTGGGCAACCTGTGCCTGTGCCTCCCATCCTCACAGCCAAGAATTTTTTCCTGATAATCAATCTAAACCTACTTTCTTTCGGTGTGAATCCATACCCCCTTGTCTTGTCACTCCAGACTCTTGTGAATAATCTCTCTCCACCTTTCCTGCAGGCTCCCTTCAGGTACTGGGAGGCCGCAATTGTGTCACATCAAAGCCTTCTCTTCTCCAGGCTGAACAATCCCAATTTTTTTCTGGCTTTCCTCACAGCAGAGGTTTTCTATCCCTCTAATCAACTTTGTGGCCTCCTCTGGACTCTCTCAATAGGTCCATGTCCTTCCTGTGCTGGGGAGGACATTATATTATAATGATATAATAACATATGTTAGTATATGTTTTCTATATATATTAATATAAACTCATGTGTTTTTGCGCATATCCACATGCTGATATCTGTGCCCACCTTTCATTTCCTGTGAATCTGCATAATTATATGTCAGGTTACATATACTTATGGATATAAATATGGGAGGTGTTTAGATGGTGATAAAACAGTATAAATAAAAAGTTATTATCACCATTCCTGTACCTATCACCTCTTCTTTCTACCCAGCCTTATAAAGCTTTCCTCTTCTCTGCCTTCATGGATTTATTCCAGGTCTCCAAATTCCTGTACTACTTCTTACTATTTATTACTTATTCAAAAGTAATCTACCCATATAAAAATCTCTTCTCCCTTTTGTATGTGGATTTCCTCCTCTGTGCAAGCCCTTGGAAAGCAAAATTGAGTCCTGAAACAGTCCTAAACATGCCAAAATCTTTACAATCGATTATCGGTCAGGCCTGCAGGGGAAGAAAGGGGAGAGTCACAGAGCTGGGTTTTTTTGGTTTTTTTTAGACATCCTTTGCACTTGCTTCTAATCTATGAAGAATCCAGTCTATTAAATTTAAAAGTTGGGCTATTTTTATGTTGCAAAAAGCTGTCCTTGGCCCAGTTTTTCTTCTTCTGTCCTCTCCACCCAGTATATAAAAGCAATCATGCCATGCGATCCTAGCACAAGGACATTGGAGGAAATGCATTACAAAAAATAATCCTGATTAACTTGTGTTTTTCTATTTCTTTGTTTACGTTTCCTTAAATATTCACATGGCGTACTTCTAACATCTAGAAGAAATGTGGTAGGAGGTGAAGTACTGGATTATATTTTCTGAGAACTAGGAGAATAGGTAGAATTTTTGAATGATAGGTAGATTTTTGAATGCAGATTAGATAAGTAGCTTTCAAAAGGGTTTGGATATAGCTAATTTTGCATCTTGGTCTCCTGTTAGGGAGTACAGTAGAGGATTTCATGCAGTCCTGTTCAGCTTCGCTTCCTAATGATTCCACTCCTACAGATAAAATGGTGGGGGTGATACAACATTGAATTTGATTTCCACTGTAATTTCTTGCTTTATCAGGGGTTTGCCTCTCCTGGTTTGTCTAATACAGTCTGAAAAACACCTTGAAGAAAAACATTGTGATCATGTGGTCTTTCACTATATGTAGCAAATATAAGTCTTGTATAAAATGTGTCTTAATAAACTCTGTTCAACAACCATGATTTATACCTCACTCCTGTCATAAAAGAAAATCAGTTCACCTGCATTACATGCAAGGGAAAACAAACACTCTGAAACTATGATTCCAGTCAAGTCACATAATCTTATGGGAAGCATACTAAAATCAGAAGTCATTTAAGTTTAGCTCGGTGAGCTCTGAAGTGACACCTTCCTTTGCAAGGTGCTATTGAGCTGGTTGTTTCCCCACCATGGTTTGAGCCCACAGACCTGTATTCACCTGACTCAGCTTGAAGCACTTGTTCAAGGTCTCTGTGGCAGCAGGGACTGCTTCTGGAGTCAATACAAAGGAAGGGATAAGTGTATCCATGGGCTGACTTAGATGTTAGGTAGGATGACTGAGTCTCCTGAGATGCCTCTTCTCTTTATTTCTTCCCTGCTGGATAATAGTTCTACACCAGTTCAGGCACCTTAGGTCATACAGGAAAAATCTGGGCCTTGAAGCCTGTAGAAGGAATGAGATTCAGATCTACAGGGGACTATCTTGATGACACTGTGAAATGCAATTCCACCTCTATGTCCATCTACACTTCAGGCAGGGAAGACCTTGCGAGATGGACTTTCCAAGGATTGCCTTCAGCTGTGTCTCCATCCAGCTGTGATGGTGTTATGGAAGGAAAAAAAGGGATATTGACAGCTTTGTGTGAGGAAACATGGCCTCAGAACGTGTCTCTCCTTAGTGCTCTTCATCATGGCACTCTCCATCTTTCCCAGTCCCATGGCAAACGCTCCCAAACCACACATGAAATACCTTTGTGCACAAGCTGTGACACAGCATGGAAAGATCAAAGGCTGCTGTCTGACTGCTCATCTCTGCTACTGTTGAAAAAATTTCCAGGTGCAGAAAATATCCTTAACCCTTTCTTCTACCTGATTGTTAAAGAAGAATGATTTAACTTGTTCTTGCATTGCTTAAACCCAGAAATTCTGTGGGTTGTGTGTGAGAAAGTTTTAGGGGAAGTGGATTTGTAGTCAATATATTTCTTTTACTTAATAAAAAATGCTAAGGGAAGCAGTAAGAAACAAGAGGATAAATAGTGAATATCAGGCCAATCAGCATCAAGCTTGTCTAATCAGACAATCACAGAATTACAGCATGGTTTGGGACTTTAAAAATCATCTCCCAGCCACACTGCCATGGGTAGGGACACCTTCCACTAGACCAGGTTGCTCTGGATTTATCATAAGGCATGAAGAGGAATTTAATAGCCTTGCTTTGCTATCTTTTCTGCATATCATAGTGTCTGTCAAAGGTATGTTGGGGCAGGAATGTGGTGGAACTGGAGAGAAGCAGCAGCATTGCAAAACATCTGTCAGGCAATTTCAGCTGAAATTTGACAGATGGGGTACAGATTGCAAGGATGTTACAGACTTGGAGTTTTGTAAAATTGTGTGACCTGTCTGTAGAGTAGACTCAATGTAATCTGAGTCATTACTGATACCAGAAAATCATTGGACTAAAGAGAATCTCTGAATTTTGCAACCATTCACAAGCCTGAGTTGGAGCTTGCATGTTCTTGGATATGAGAAGAACCAGTTGAAAACATGAACATTTCTAGCCCAGCTTCACTTGTCCCACTGATTAAAAAGAACCAATTTTGTTTCATTTTTTGAGGCATTTTTCTCATGCCTCATTGATTTATTCTGCGTCTTCCTTTTTCAGAGCAGGACTTGGACTTCCTAGTCAGCCTCTTTCACTTCAAGATACTGTATGATTCTTTGATTTCAGTAGAATTATTTGTCTTCATTTGTCTTACAGACAAGTAAAAGAACTGAAGTGAGAAGAGTTGAAATAGACCAAAGAAATTAATACTTTTAGATTAGAATTGTAAGATTGAAAGAGAGGAATACTGAAAAGAAAAAAAGGTGGGATGATTTGCCCAGTGTCACATAGGAAAGCAGCAGTAGAGATTGGTAAAAAGAAATATTTTTTCACTCCAACACAAGATAAGAGAGATGAAATCACCCTTTCTTTCAAATGCTAGAGCAGCAGAAAGAAATTACATCAGACTATGGGTCAGACCTTGAATTTGGGACACAGGAATCTTTCCAAATTCAGAAAAGAAAGGACAAAACCAGGTCCCTAATATTAAATACTAAGAAATCAGATCTTAGGTTGATGCTTTGAAATAGAAACCTGGGAATTCTGAATGCCAGTGCTCTACACAGTTATAGATGTGATATAACAGTGTCTAAAGAACAGTTCCCCCCCACTATCTATTTAAAATTATCTGCTTCTTTATCCTATATTTGTGGATCTGATTTTGTACTCATAGAAAGACTGCATGAGTCAATTGGTGGGAATTTTTCATTTCTGCTAAACCAGCACTTTTCTTTTTCTTTAACACTAATAACTCAGGTCCTGTGTCTCTCATTTCATAACCCAGAGGTATGGAAGCCCTACTTGCATTATGCTCTGTCAGCTGTGTTACAAAAATACAGATTTAAAGCTCTAGTTTTTCCTCTTCTGCATGTTTCCAATAATGTCTGTATAAGAACTGCTACAGGTGCCCTTCTATGTCTAAAAATCTCTCTCCTCAAGAAACTACATGTTCCTTCAAGAGCAGATAAGCTCAAGGAAAAAAAGAAGGTTGTGATAATAAAGAAAAATGCTGAAGCTCTCAGTTTTCAGTGGTTCTGTGGGATCATAATCTGAAAAAGCAGCATTTGCTTTCTCTTTTCTTGAAAGAGGTCATTGCTCCATCCCTCACACCTGCAGGAGGGCAGAAAAGGGATTAAGAGGAGTTGTCTTATCAGAGTTGTCAGGATGAAAGGACAGGACAAGCAGTTGATTTTGCAAGTCCACTATTGCCCCATCTGACTGTTCTCCATGCGCTCACTGGACAAAAGGCTTTTTCCTGGAGGTGTGTGATCCTACAGGGGTCTACCACTATAAAATAATAGGAAATGACATTTTGGAAATTAAATGTAGACAGCAAAAGAAGTCTTAATTGGTCCAGTTTATGGTTTATTTCTTGTACCAGGGATACAAACTTGGTGGAGGGGAAGGAAAACAAAAAAAGAAAAGGAAGAATTGTTTCATTTAATACTAGTTCTTATCTAAAAGGAGGAGGGCAAATTTTACCTTTCTCACACCATAGTAGTGCTTTGCTAGTCCTGTACCTCCTCAACATGTAGGGTTTCTTGCGTCCAAACATGTTTTTCCTTTCCTCTGGTGGATATCCTCTTAGAAATGGGATTAAGAGCAAGGAAATTCAGTCATTATTTCTTGTGTCCTCTGGCAACTCTATGCACCAAAATTTGCAACTTGATGTTTGGAGAGGGAATCTTTCCCATCAGCTGCTAAATCAGACTCACATCCATAGAACATCCATAAGGATCATGGAAGTTCAACTCCTGGCCCTGCACAGGAATGCATCAAAGGTCCCTTCTAAATGCAGCAACAAGGGCCATCCTGAGCCACTTCTTTCTCTTCCTAACTACATATCTTCCCTAGGGTAGTAACCACAATTATTTAATATCTGTAAATTATGTCAGAAAAAAAAACAAACACTTTAATGAAATATGCTTTAGTATCTGGAAACAAGACAGAGGTGTCTATACCACATATGCTGCCAGCTGTTTTCTTGGCTGTAAAAGGTGTCAGTAGTTGATGGCCATAACTTGAGAGCTGATGGGGGTAAAGAAAGACAAAAGAGCATCTGTGATTTGTGGTGTAGAACAAGGGAATACAGGAAAAAAAAACCCACTTGGAGAATTTAATGAGAAAAGAAGAGAGCAATGTTGTTAAAGCTCGTGTCAGGCTGTTGAACTGTCTGCTGAAAACCAGTAGATGCTCCCTCATTGAATTCCTTTTCACTGACTTTGTCAAAACCATTCGGGGCACAGGACAAGAGAAACTCTTCCACTGACCTTTGGACAAGAAGAAGTTGCACTCCCTCTGCAGTATCTCCTGCCTCTGTGCTCAGATGTCTTGGAGAAGAGCAGCTGGTAGCCCAAATATTTCTGTTTCCTTACTGAGATAGTTAATTCTCCAGGTAACATTTTCCATGAACAGAAATCTTTGTGCATTTCACCGACTTTTCTCAGATTAACCCTATCCACCACTTGCCCCCTGAAGTCAATATAAGATGACATCTCCTGAAAATATATAATAATTATAGAGTCTTTGATTTGACAGTTTTAAGGAAAAAAATTGTAAATAAAAATAGTTTCCCTTACTACCATAGGTGTCTTTGAAACATAAATTAGAATTTCTTGTCCTAATTTACCATTGACAAGTCTTAGAGGCAGAGTTAAGACAAAATTCTTGAGCCAGCAAACTTGCTGCTACAAGTACAAAGGAATTTAAAGAGTGGCCTCAGGAAGAAATGGATGTAGCTGTCAGTCGCATGAAAGAATTTAGAAACAGAATGCAATGCTTTGTCAAATGGTGGGATTCAAATGTAGCAGCATGTCATTGACCCTGGTGCTCAGCAACACATATTTCAGATCCCTGAAGATTAATAGGGAAGATGGTTACAGCTCTCACAACAGCTGCTGGAAAGTGTCCCTATCTCACGTTTTAATTACATGTATTTATACAGTAAAAAAAGTCCTAAATGCAATATAGCCTGTAGTATGCAACAATTTTGAACATTTATGAGATTCAGGCAATTAAGAGTCTAAACTTTCAAATGTTTCCAGATGGCACACCGATTAACAATTGTGTGAATTTAATATTTGTTTAAAAGCGCCGCTCTGTAAAATATTTCTTAATAGTATGTGAATGCATTGCAATGAATCCAGGCACAACTTGTCTTCGAGCACAACTTGCCTCATTGCCTGAAGAAGTGGAAATCTCATTAGCTGATTATATAGACCAAAAGCAGTAGCAGAGCAGCAGTAAGAGATAAAAAAGATTAAAAAGAAACGAAGCTATTTCTTAACTTATGAAGGATTTTTCTCTTTATGTGCAGTTGTAGTGACAGTTTTCATGATTTTTACATTATCAGTTCCTCAGTTCTTGCAAATGAACCTACCTAGTGAGGACATTTCCTTGGGGCTACCAGCATTCTGGATGGTGACATCAGTTGCAGGAATGCTTGAACTCAATGGTCATAGAGGTCTTTTTCAACCTCAGTGATTCTAAGATTCTGTGATCTACAGAATAGTTTATTTTTAAAGAAAACACTTAAACTTTAGGGTTTTTTTCAATGGGCTTAAGCTACTTAAATTCCTAAAATAATCTGTCCTTGGTATTTCCAAACCTTCCCTGTCTGTACTATTTTTAATGTTGAAAATTTGAATCAATGCAATCCCTCACCCTCCACCAAAAGATGCATTTTTGTAGGTGAAATTTATTCTACGGGGGAAATATCTTGTGCTGATGCTGGCAATCAGAATCAGAGCATGCATTTGCTTCAAAGGGGCCTTAAAGATCATATTCCAACCTCCTGGCATAGGCAGGGACACTTTCCACCAGACCAGGTTGCTCTAAGGCCATCCAAACACTTCCAGGGATGGGGCAGCCACAGCTTCCCTAGGTGCAGCCACACATCTAGAACTTCCAGAGATTTTTGTAGAAGTTTATGGTCTAGTTAGTTTATGTATTTGAACCTTATACTAGAGTCAAAACTAAAGGAAACAGCCTGAAAAGGCAATATCAGACACCTCATAAACCTTCTACTGTGAAACCCAGACACAGAAAAACCTGGAACTGTCGATAATCTGTGAAAATATGGCTTCTCCACATTCAGGAGAAACCATCCCCTCATTTTGTGCAGTACTTGTAATACAGGCAAGTCACAGAAAACAAGATTTATCTCACCTGTCATCTGAGCTCTGGAAGCTCTGCCTCCAGAACTGAGTGGTGCAGTAACTTCCTCTAATAGTTAATGCAAAAAAAATGCATGTTACCAAGTCAGACTCTTTTCCTAACTTTTAGACCCCAGGATGAGATGATCAGCTCTCTGAAAACACCTCTTGCTCTCCCCTGTGTGTAAAAGGAGCCAGGTCTGACCACTCTACATGAAGGTGTCTAACTTTGCTTAAGGTACATAGGATAAATCTCAATTATAATGGACAGAGTTGACTCTGAACTTCAAAATTAAAGTTATAAATTTAAAAACTATGTCTTTTTGTGAGATCTAGAAAAAAACCACAATGGAAATATTTTGGTAGAAATTATCTAGTTTTCATGCTTGACTTTCAACCTCAACGAAGATGTTTCTACAGGTTTTTTTTCTGAGATACAATTTAAATTATTAGCTATGACTTTTCCTTTATACCCTTTCTTGCTCTCTCTTCCTTCTTTTTCCTTGGGTTATTTGAGCAGGTTGCAAAGATGGCAACACTCACATTGGAGCCGATTTCTACATTCCATATAAACTTGGGCTTTTGTAATTAAGCAAAGAAAGAACATTCATCTCTAAATCTGAAAAGGAAACAGAATGAAACCCTAAAAATTAAAATAGCAACCTGAAATAGTATGAGATTGTTTTAATAGATCCAGGAGAAACAATGGAAATTTACCCCCAGGCTGTGGTTCCTGAACACCTGTAAAGAAAATTTATGTAGCAAATTATGTGGTGAGTTGGGTGTGATTTTAAGGACTGCTCAGAAGCAAGAACAATCTCTCAGTTTGCTTCCATGTGAGAAAAATATACAATTTGAAAGTATGAGGAGCAGCCAAGGGAAGACAAACCATAATCGAGGATTAAAAGAAACAACACTGTGTTTTCCTTTTGTGAAACAGGCTGGACTTGAGAGTAGCTGATTGATTTAGAGCAGAGACCCTGGACATTATACCTGGATTTCCAATTTACTTGGCACCTTGGGTAAGTCACTTGGTTTTCCTGATTTTTTTTCCCACTGTGTTGACTGCTCGGGTTGTAAACACAATGGATGAAGATGAGATTTTCTCTTTCTGTATCTTTGGCCACAGCCTTGCACAATGATACAACTGGTGAAAATGCCTGACATACCTATAATTCCATTTAGTCGGCTCTGTTTGGTGGCAGAACTGAACTCTTGAAAATTAATTTACTTTCTCCTTGACTGGTATTGCACTGATTTAAATGAAATTTAAAAAAAAAAGAAAAAAAATTAACTCTATTGGTCATTGCATCGTGTTGAGATAGTATTAATGAAGAAAGAATTTTTACCTGCTCTATTATTTTTCCACAAATGGTGCATCTGCTTTCACCTCTTATTTTTCAAATTAT
Organism: Irena cyanogastra; assembly: GCA_013397155.1. Taxonomy (NCBI): domain Eukaryota; kingdom Metazoa; phylum Chordata; class Aves; order Passeriformes; family Irenidae; genus Irena; species Irena cyanogastra. Next base: position 607,355 of record VWZV01016546.1, read on the forward strand.
CACTGGGTATTGATTTTCCTTTAATTTTTGATTTTGTTTCTCTCATTGTTATGACAGACGTGAGAAGGGTTTTTTTTTCCCAGAAAAAGTCATGAAGACAAAATTTTAACGACAGTTTTAACTTGCTCAGAGCAGGTGAAGGAGGAAGGGGAGAATGAACAAGATGCTCTTCTCACTCTCAGAAGGAGATGTGACTGGTCCACTGGACAGTGGAAAATGTGTTTTGGGTACAGGCTCCCACATAATCAACATGGCTTCATTGGATCCTGCTAAAATACCTTGTCATTAGCAAAAATCATAGTAAAATTGTAGTACTGAAAGAAAGACCACAATTATATCTATTGCTATGTTATCAGACAGTACCACTAATCTCAGGGAAAAAAATTTACATAAAGTTGTTTCCAGGAAGAAACAAACACTTTTTCCATGTAGCAATGTAATTAGCATAGGCTTCCATATCTGAATTCTAATGAATTCATTCCTATTTTTTAGTGCTTTATCACCACTCCCTATTCCAGATCCTTCATGTGATATATTAGTCTGTTTGGATTTGATAGGGAATAAAAACAGACCAGTCAGTCTGTTAGTTCTATAACCCTCTTGCATTTAAGAAATAATATAAATAGCATCAAGACAGAGGGAGAAATCAATGTGTCAATTATTTATATAGAAAAAAGTCTACCTAGTAAAATGAAATTGCTTAGTTCCTAAAGGGCAGAGATGAACTTTTTTGGCTGCTTATGCAGAAATGTTATAAATATTTAAATGTAAATAATAAAATCTTTACATGCATAAATAAACATGAGATTGATATTACACACGCTACAGCAGCGAAATATGACAACTGCTGCTTCTTCAGGAAAATGGATATTTCCTGTAACTGGATTGAGAATAAACTCAAAGCTAATAAGATACCTCTCACACTGCTTTCAAGCAAAAATTTCCTTGGGTTGGTCTTATTTGTAAAAGGTCTGAAGACCTCTCTGGAACAAACATTTAGGATGAAACAAAACATGGATGTTGATTTCTTTAAACACAGATGCTTGGGTCAGTGTGGGCTTAGCTGAATGAATGTTGAGAGCTGGTGATATTAAATTTATCAGCTATTTTGTCCTCTGACTGCAAGAAGGAAGAGGTTGACCAGGCTGAAGGTCTGCTGCCTTCTGCTTTAAACCTTCATGAATCAGTTCAGGATCATCTCATTGTACGAGGCACATCTCAGCAGGAGTCTGGTCCAAGCCCATCAGCCCAATTTTAACAAGAAGTTTGGTTTTGAACTTTTGGGTTTGTGTATATGATTTTCTGGGTAAGAGGAGTCTCAGGACGGAGGGCCTCACTGCTCTCTACAGCTACCTGAAAGAACATTGTGGAAAGGTGGAAGTCAGTCTCTTCTGCCATCTCTCAAGCAAAAAGATGAGAGGAAACGGCCTTAAGTTGCACTAGGAGAAATTCAGATTAGATGTTAGAAATAAATTTTTAACTGAAGGTGAAATGTCTGGTTAGGCTTTGGAGCACTGGAATAAGCTGCCCAGGGAGGTGATGGAGTCACCAGCTCTGGAAAGTGTTTAAGAAGCATCTGAATGTGGCATTTGGTGATGAGGTTTAGGAGGTGGTGAGTTGACAGTTGGACCAGATGATCTTGAAGTTCTCTTCCCACCCTGATGATTCTGTGGTTCAGTGATTCTGTATTTAAATAAAACAAGCCATGGATCAGTTAGAGGTCAGTCCCAATCTGCATGTAAGGAGCCTGACTTACGGACACAAGTCTAACTTCTCCTTCCCTCCAGACAGTGTCCAAACTTCCTGCTCAGAGCAGTCCATAGCATGTGCAAATCCCCTGGACCATGCCCAGGCAAGCCCTAGGAGAATGTTAGCCAGTGCAAGCCAAAACCATACAGGAAGCATGTGAATTATTTCATATTCTGGATAGCTGGGGATGGAGGTTGAGAAAAGGCTCTGGCTTTGATTTATTTGTGGCTATAGACATAGCCTTTGTTCCCAGTGGAGAGTTATGAGGTCTTGAAGAACTCCATGTTTACAAAAATACTCTGGAGACAGAGTCCAAGACTACAAGAAAATCTAAGATTAGCCTTTTTTTCCCCCGCAGATGCATTTAAGTAATTTCCCTTTGCTAACATGAACTTATTTTGTGGTATTTAACTGTTCTAGACTCCTAAGCCAAGTAATCATCTGTAACATTTTGCCAATTGTACACATAACTGTAAATACACAGAATAGAAATATTTCTGTTCTGCTACTTATGAAAATTCAGGATTACCACCGAACATTAAAAATAACACCAGCAACAAAACCAAAATAAAGGCCTTGAAGAAGCCTTGACATCACATCTCTGCCCTTGGAGTTGTTTGAACAGCAGAGTTCAAACCTTAGACCTCCTGCCCAAGTGAGAGATGGAAAGTGCTCAGGACTGTTGAGCACTCCACAGATTTCCACAGTGGCTCGGCAAAGAGTTATTTAACACAGATGTTTAATTACAGCACATCAGGGATCCCATGGCACCACTTTGACTCCTGCTCCCACCTGTGCACTGGACTTGTGGCAGCAGACAGGGCAGAGGATGCAGGAGTACTGCAATGCTGGCAGCTTCCCAAGCTGCTCCTGGGCTTGTCCAGCTTAGTGGGAGCAAACAAGCTCACTGAAAAAAAGCCACAGGTACTGGCCGCACCAGCACAGGTTTAGTGCTAGATCAGGACATTTTCTGAAATTACACTGTTTGGAATTGGAGGGTAGCTCATGAGCAGTTTGGATCATGACACCATGCTGAGAATTTCTATCCAGAAGCCTAAGGAATGAGAGAATCAGCTTGGAAAAAATCAAAGGAAAGCTACCTGGAAAATTTCCAGTGAAAATATTTTTTCCATCTGAAAATGCTGAGCAATTGAGCATAGAATGTGTGGCGGAAATATTCTGATTTAAATTCATTCTTGTCTATCCAAAACACACAAGTAAAGAATGGAACATCCTGGTAAACTCAAAATACTCAATTTCAAGCTTTTTTGAGAGACTTTGATTTTCTATTTTTAAAAACTGGAGTAAAGTAGAAGCTTGTTCTAAGTTTAACTACAGCTGTTCAGGGTTATTAAAAAAAACATTTTTCTCTATATGAGTCCATTTTCCTGTCATAAAAATTGCTCCTTTTAATTTTTTTTTTAATTCAAAGAAAATTTAAAATCTATTTTCTTCCTAAGTCTGAACACCCACCAAGTGGGTGCAAGTTTTCTAGTAGGAGAACCAAGAGTATCTGACTAAGTATATTAATGCAGCCTAGGAACCTGGATACGTGTAGGTTCCAATTTCAGTTTAAAAACAGAAATTCTTCAGAGCCACACAGACAATGCAGATACAGAAACTGGGTTGATTTCAAGGCTTCTTACACAGTTATGAAAATCTTAGTGATAATACAGAACTAATTGCCTTGATTCCTCCAACAAAAAGTAATAATATTCACAAAAATAGTTGATGACTGTTCCTTTTCAGGGTAAGCTGAGCATCACAGTGTCAATATGATGTCAGCAAAAAGTCCCAAGTTGCAGCAGGCATGAAGGGTAGGAAGATGAGGGAGATAAACCACACAGAGTGAGGGAAGCTGCAGTCCATGGAGAGGAATCCATGCAGGAGCAGGTTTTCTGTCAGGAGCTCTGACCTGTGGAGGAACCCAGCAGGAGTGGTGTGATCCTGAAGGGCTGAATCGAATGGAAAAGGGGTCACACTGGAGTAATTCCTGCAAACCTGCAGATTTTGGGAAGCGTGTACATTGGACAAGTTGCAAAAGGCTGTAACCCTTGGGAGGGACCTGACTCTGGAGCATGGCAGAGGCATAATTGTTATGAGCTGACCCCAATCCCCATTCCCCATCCCCTCTGTGCTGCTCAGGGGAGAGAAGGCAGAAGACTCAGGAGTAAAGAGCCCAGGAATATGTGGGGAAGTGGTTGAAGGTGTTTTTTTCAGGTTTGCTCTTACTTCTCACTATCCTACTCTGTTGTTAATTGGCAAAATTTGAATTAATTTTCCCCAGGGTGAGTTTGACTTACATGTCAACTGTGACTGCCCTTTACTTAACCCATGAGCTTTTCCATTTTGTTTTCTCTCCTTGTTCTGCTAAAGAGGGAGAGTGCTAGAACACCTTGTTGCACACCTGGTGAACAGCAAAGTTTCAGTCACCATAGCGAACTAAATTTGGGTAAAGTTATCCTGGTAGTGTCTCCAGGGGGGTTTAATATCACTTAACTTCAGATGCTTAACCAGGCTGACAGTGTAAATTCTCCTCTCTGAGCCAGTGGCCTCAGTTTCTCTTATGGTAGGCAGGGAGGTAAAACTTGTTGAGATGGATAAGTGGGCATTCTGAGGCAGAAATCATTGGACTGATATGAATTTTTTTCTAAATATTTACATTTTCGTTTATTCATCATGGAGAAAGCTTGGATAGCCAGTTCCAATATGAGCTAGCAGTGTTTTATGGCTGATTATGCAATATCAAGAAATAGCAGGGTTTTTTTTTCACTACAGGTGGGCTCTGATGATCACATTGTGAAGGTATTTGGAGCTCAAGCTTCTGTGCTTCACAGGAAAAGAAATAATGAAGAGATGTAATATCTCCCCATCACCTCAACCGTCACTGGGGTTATGCAACTGCTCTTTTGCAATATTTTCAGGTTTGTTCTTGGAGGAATGCAGATCTCCAGGCTAGGTCTTGCAACAGCTACTTACTTAGTCCAGTACTAAACTAGTGCTCACCCACTTTCTTTAGCAAGAAGGATGAAAGCTTGGCCTGATGTACATTCCAGAAAGGTGAATTTCTACTCAAGAAGCCCAACCGTTCTTCGGCAGACAGTGCACAGTCAGTCACTTCACTCTCTATCAGGAGTTTATCATTCATTCAAACACTCTTGGCCTCTCCTTTTTTTTTTTTTTCCTTCTTGGTAGAAGGGCTGTTTATCAAACAGAAATCTGACTGCTTCTCTCAAAGAGTTGATGGCATGAGCTGAGATCAAAAAGGTGTGATGCAAGCTTTTCCTTTTGTCTGAATTCAGAGACTTTCATGGAACAGTGTGGAAGCTTGAAATTCTATCCAAGTTGTAGAAAGTGTGATGTTTAAAGACTTTCCAAAGTTATTAGCATAACTTAAACTTTAAGAAAACTTGAGCTCACTTTGTGAAAACTTGAAATTTCTCAATTTGAATCATAGAATGGTTTGGGTTGGAAGGGAGCTTAAAGATCATCCCTAAAATCCAAGCCCTGTGCAATAAGCAGGGACATCTGCAACTAGATTGGGCACCTCTTCATCTCACCTGACTTGGAATACTTCCAGGGATGAGTCATCCCCAACTTCTCTGGGCAAATTGTGCCAGTGCCTCAAACTTACTGTAAAAAAAAATTGGTCTATCTTATGTCTAATCTAAATCTACACTTGATTTTAGCAGTGCTTGTTTATTTGGGTGTGGAATGTCATTCCAGTATAACATATGGAGCATTTAGAACATTAATGCAAGTCTGAACCATTAATCTCATCTCTCACTGAAACTGCTACATGAGAATGTTGAATATTTCAAAGCTGGTTTTTGGTTTAACTCATTCTTCCCAAGCCTAAATCTCACGTCTTGAGGACAACTGTCACATAAGTCACAGCTGACTGTGATTTTAGTGTAAATACTGAACATAAAATAGTTCACTTACATTGCCACCTCCCTGACAACACCCAGAAATCTGTTCCTATTCTCACTAAAATTATCAGCTTTGCTACTGAGTTCTACTGGTGACACGTAAGGGATCTCCAAGTGCAGGGAAACAGGCATTTCTTAGCTCAAAGACCTTATAATTTACTAACCATAAGGGCATCCCATTGATTTCAACCTTTGGAAAAGGAGTTTTCTGTTCATTCTTAAGTTGTTTTATCTATCACATACTCTTATGCTGCTTTGCTGCAGCCTTTGAAAGTAGTTCTTTGATTTCAGCTGTTCTCTTGCCTGGTGCAGACCAGTGATTACAGGAATTTGGGAAATCAGTATGGAATTCGGCTTCCATGTTCCTTAACAGTGTAGGACTGGCATCTTTAAAGAGTAGCTCGTCCTCAATATTCTCTGTAGAGGAGATTTTGAGAACTGACTTAGGCCATATGTTAATTAACGGAAAACTAAAATTAAGCATAATGAATCCCAATAGCAATAGTCTAATTCAAATCAGGTCAATTTTTACTGGTTATTACAGCTACATATAACAAAAAAAATTGTCCTGTGTTTACTCCTGAGAAGAAATACAATTTGCTCTTCACTTTATTCCAGTGTTCAGTAACAATAACACAATGGTGTGACTGTTTAGCCGGTGGCTTATAAGCACGCATTTTGTATTTAGTAATTTAAAAAAAGAAAACAGTATTTATTTTTTTATTGGAGAACCCCCACTGTTAAACGTCTCTCCAGCTAATGTTTAATAACTACCTTGCTTTATCTTGTACCAATCTTAACAATAATTAACCCAAAACAACTGCAGTTTTTTAATGTAGAAACATGTTTACTCTGACAATTTGAATTTTCCTGTTAAATAAAGGCTAAAGAGTTAAAATCACGACACTCTTAAGTGAAAAAAATAAAGAAATTCTGTTTTTTTCTCTTCTTTGGAGCCTAAGGGCATCTTCCCTTGTGAGGAGTCAGGACTAGCAGGTGAGGTTACAACACGCTGGTTTTGGCTGGGACACAAACTGATCTCCCACAAAGATTCAGAGCAGCTCTGAAGTAGCAACAAACATAAATCACATGGAGGTGTTTCATTTGACTCTCTGGAAATCAAAGGCTCCAAGAAGGGCTGGAGCTGCTCCTGAGAGATATCATAGAAGAGACTTGCTGGCCGCAACTGTGGATAGAGTCCAGTCTACTTAGGAAAGAAATCTGGGTTATGTGGAATGCCCGTAGAGGCATGAAGGATTGACAGATGAGTGAGATAAACCATGCAGCACTAGGATTTCAGCCTTGATACGTGTGTTAGAAGCATAAATGTCTTCTTCAACTCCTAATTTCCTGGAAAAGAGCAGATGCCTATGCTGTCTGGGCATGGCATCAACAGCTACAGCTGGACAGCCAGCAGTAGCCAAGCAAACTAAGTCTGATTAACACATTTCTTTATCAGATATTTTAATATGCTAATGAAAAGATCATATCCTAAAACATTTTAAAAAGAAAAGAAAACTTAATGTATCATTGTTGAGATCATCATTCTTGCCAAATCTACACTGTGCTCCAGTTAGACTTAGTTTTACTTAATGAAGACGTGAATTAAGAGGTGGAAAATAATGTATTGTGCTGTATGTAAAATGAGGAAAATCATGCATAATGCTTCCCCTCATTTGTACGTATTACATTTGTGATTGTCAAAAACAGGATTAACTATCCCTCTTGGGCTGTGCATTCCAAAATGCTTAATCTATTCTCCCCTTGATACAGCAGAATAACTCCCATTCATACACAAGCATACTGGAAAAAAAGAATCTAACCTGCTTTCCATCTCTCATTAATTTCCTACTACCTTCCATTAGCACCCCAAATCCCTGCACTTCTCATTAGTGGAGAAAATAATTCACACATATAAAGTGCTGCATAATGAAATCCAAGTTCAGGGGCAGTGGTGGGGGAAGAAACCTTGCTGAGATACAGAACACATGCAATAGTTAAATGTATATGGTTACACTTCAGATCCCTTGAGGGTCAGAAACTCCCGGCATTAATTCCTGAAAGTTTCTGACACCTGCTGAAAGGAATGAAGGAAGTGCAGGGAAGGGTCTGGAGCAGTAATTGTCAGTTGATGATTCATCTCATCTTCTTCTAGGTACTTCACCAAGTGGGATTACTCTGTACCCCAATCAGGAGGTGGTGAGGCCCTGGCACAGGCTGTTCAGAGAAGTTGTGGATGTCCCATCCCTGGAAATATTCAAGGCCAGGTTGGATGGGGCCCTGAGCAATCTAGTGTAGTGGAAGGTGTCCCTGTCCATGGCAGGGTGATCTGGAAGGTCCCTTCAACCCAATTAATTGTGCGATTCTATTGTTCAAAGTTCAACATACTCCAGTATCCTCATTCTGCCAATGGAAAGATAGCAAAAAGTTCCCATCTGTGTATTGGATACTTCAATCTGCATTCCTTGATGGCTTCAAGAAATGCTCCATGACAATTTATAGGCTCATTCTTGAATCATTTGGGTTTCTCTGCGCAGCCTGCCAATTCAAAGATGAAAAGTGCCTGAAAGAGCTTTTTTGAAATCCATTGTGTGATTTCCTGAATAATAGCCTTGGTTCTATTTCATTCCTTTCATCAAGTGAACAGAGAGACAGTAGGGCAACATTATAAATAAATGATGTCATCCCACATTTTGGAACACCCAAGCTCTTTAACAAGGTTTAGATTTTCTCACCCAACTTTAGGCACTTAACTGAAAGGCTTAATTCAGGGTTATCATCACCTTACCTCTCGTCTCTGGAAAAAGATCGATGTCCCCAGGGGTAATTCTGGCCAGATTACAGTAGCAATCTTTTTGCTTCCCTAAGTCTAGAAAATGTCTATTTGGGTCTTATTCTCCAGAGCTCAGACAGTTAAGGTAAGGTGAGATGAATAGCAAGAGGATTAACAAATAAAAATGGGTCTTGACTGTAGTTTTGCTTAAGTCTCATTAAGACACTTAAGGGTTTACAATGAGTCAAAAGTTACAAATTCAAGGGAATTCAGATAAATTAATCTGTTTTTATCCTGACACTAGCTTTTTTTAATTCCTGTTCTCTTTACCCTATTTTTAGCATAGGGAATGTAACTGCATTGGCTAAGAAAAGTGCAGGTTAAACACAGGCTGCTGGGTATCATTCTTCACAGCCATAATATTTAACATGATTAAACCATCACCAAAAAATCATCTGAGGAGAAACACAGAATCATAGAATGGTTTGGGTTGGAAGATACATCAAAAACCATCTTGTTCCAACCCCCTGTCATGGGCAGGGGCACTTTCCACTAGACCAGGTTTCTCAGAGGAGTACAATAAATGTAGGCAGGTGTCTTATGGTCCTGTGATCCTACTTACCCTAAACAACATGAGAAATTAGACTGAAAGCAAGTTAGTATAGTATAAAAATATGTTCTAATTATGTCTCTGTTAGAATAAGTATTCTCACTACAAAGTATTTATGCATTCTGAATAATTTTTCCATTTTTGCCTTCCATTTTTTTAAGCACTGCAGCTATTTTTTTTTTTTTCTATGTGAACAGGAACACTTTCAGGAAAAATGCTTTAGAAGAACAAATACATAAACATCCATGAGTGTTCCAAATCAATCATGAGTATTTCACAGATATGGCAGCACTGGGGCTTTGTGGAATGAAGCTCACTGATATCAGCAGCATTGCCATGTGAAAAAGCAATATTCACACTTCTGATTTATCTGATAACTCAAATTATCTCACTTTAACAGTTAAAAACCTATGAAAAAATGTGAATCAAATACCAGTTACGTTGGTACAAAAGAATTTTATTTCGCCTATCATACAGGAGATCAGAATCTTGCTTAGTCTTAGAATCACATTGAAGTTTACATTATGTCATTGACCAGAACATCTCAGACCATCTGCAGGCAGATATATTCTGCTAAATCTGAGAACGTGAAAGTCCTTAAATGTATGAAATTGCATAAAAACATGCTTATATTACATTAGGATGCATATGTGATGTATTTATATTCTATATGCATTTTGACTATCCAGTTTATTAAGCAAATAAAATAATGCCTATGGTAGTGCAAATTTTTATAGTTATGTTTTCTCACTCTGTAAACTAATTTCATGTCCATACATCAGCAGCAACTTAACAAAACCCGAGATACAGAAACTATGAGTGGACAAAAGACACCTTAAGAACCTACAAACCAACAACCAGAAAAGCCTTTTAGCTGTAAGTCAGCAGACTTTTATGTCAAGCTTGGCTGACTAATTATTGCTTATAATTTGCATTAGGATTAATTAACTAATTAGAGAGGAATGTCTGAAGGCAAAGTTATGGCTCTGCTTGTCAAGCTGAGGACTTTAATTATTCTGATATTTTTAATTATAATCAGCTGCTGAATGAATATTACATTGTCAGCTACTATAGCTGGAGCTGCAGCGGGTTGGAGAGCTGAAGGAACTGTGGGTATTGCACCACCACTTCACCTGGAACCATGGAAAGGTAGTGCCAACCAGGCAAATATAATAGGAAAGCCTTCTGGCTTCAGTGCTCATTAAAAGCCTGTACACAGCACTATGCAAACTGTGGCAGTTCAGGGTCATGTATCCTTTTAAGAGTAAGGGAGCAACTTTTCCTCAGGAACATTGCCAAGCCTATATTCTTTTTTGGTTTAAATGCCTTCTTGGTGAGCCAGAATTGTGTCTTGGTCTCTTAGCTTGATGCATATTGCTTTGGTAAACTTAGTACAGGGGACAATAAAGAAAACACAGCCCAGACCTGGCACAGATAAAAAAACCACTTCTTTCTACTCTTATGTCTCTGGTGTGATTTGGGTGGTTATTTAAGGCATGCTGAACCATCATAGACTGATAACAACAGCATTAAAGTTTGGACCTAAACCAGGTGACAGGATTGCACCTTTTGACATTTAAAGGCTTAAATTTCAGCAAAGAAGCAACCAGAGGAGTTATGGTGAAGTCTGCTCCAGCCCTTAGCTAATCTATTCCCCCAGGATCTCATTTTCAAAATGTGAGTGTTGAAGGAAAAGTTGTGAGATTGTATCTGTTGGGGAAAGGATTTAGGGAACCCCAAGATGTCCCTATTCCAGTCACAGAAGATTTTCAGTGCTGCAAAGAGGAGAAGCCCTATCCATTGCAGATCAGCGTTGTTTCTGAGACACAACATATCTGATTTGTTTGCCAAGACTCCTGTGATATCTTGGCTTAAGGGCTTGATCTCACAACCCTGTCAGGAGTAAGTTTGTTCAGCAATTTACTGAGGCCACTCCTCTCCCGAGTCTTTCAATGATAACCATCACCACGGCATATGGACACTTCATTATCCTCAACAGATACAATCTCACAGCCCCTGTGTCAGTACTCATATTTTAAAAATGGGAACTGAGGAACAGATTAACTAAGGGCTGGAACAGACTTCACTACAACTCTTCTGATTATTGCTTTGCTGAAATTTAAGCACTTAAACATCAAAAGATGAAATCACGACACCTGGTTAAGGTCCAAACTTGGATAATGATATTTTCAGCATTTGGACAATGATGGTTCAGTATGTTTTAAACAATCTCTTAAATTCTCTGTACTATTTCTAAACATTTTGGTCTGCCTAATTATTGTTTTGTTCTTATTGACTAGGCATATTTATAGGGCAGTCTAACCTGACTTTCTCCTGCCAAGAGTACAAGGACTCAGTATGGAACACCAGATGTTTTGGGATGCAGTTCATCCCCCTGAAGGGATGCAAATATTATTACTTCCTGTTTCTGTAAGGATGAAGTGAGAGATCGAAATTCAAGGTGCTAAGCAACCTGATGTGGATTAAGCTCATATCTTTCAGCCTCTGAGTATTTTGGTTGCCAGGCTATTCAATATCTTTTCTTGAGTACTTGATGAGGAGAGAACACAAAATCCACTGAGTATATAGGAAAAAGATTAGAGGAAGGCTAACTCAGGATGGTAGTTAGGGTGTTCAGCTGATAAGGGGTCACAGTTCTGAAAAAATCCTCCAGATGCATGAGTTTGTTACATTAGGCCTTCAGGGGTCAGGAAACCAACATAGTCCTGGGGACAAGACCCTGGAGTACTTCACACTTCCATTAACTGGATATAGTGAAAGCAACACTTGAGGTTTGAACAGAACTGAAATTTAAGTATTAAGTTTAAGATTAGCCAGTCCTAAAAAATAAGCAAACTCTGTCATTGCCAAAGGATTAAAGATTTTTGGCCTGAAACCGAATTTGGCAAAAATTGAAGGTGAATGAGTCCCACACCAAATCTCTCTTTGCCAAGTCTTCTCAATGCCTTCTGTTCAACGTGCAGAGAAATGAGTTTCCCAGAGTGCCAGGAGTCCCACCTAAGTTCCAAATATGATATGGATGTGTAGATCAGTCTCCATTGACTACAGAGGGACCCTGGGACTATTTCATCCCAATCTGAGACAGCTCAGTTAGATGGGATGAACCTAGGTGCACATATCAACCCAATTAAGGTTTACAAAACAGTCAATTCTACTAATTTAACTGCTTGTCCTAATTAAGTGGGGGTAGGAGTCACCTGGCATAACACTGACCACACATCCTACCTTCTCCTCACCGACAATGGAAACATTTCCTTCTATACCTCCACTCATTTAATACTGCCGAAAATTCCTGAAAGAGCACAAAAGGATCACACCCAAAATCTGTGAAGTGGAACAGGTAAAAAAAAAAAAAATTTAGATTTTTCAGTTAGGAGATAATTTGAGAGGTGCATATTGCATGAAATAGAAAATTCCTGAAAGAAAGGATATGTCAGTTTGCAGATGAGATTTAGACAGACACCTCTAAAGAAAATTGAAGCCCAAAATCACAAATCACCAGTGACTGTACAAAATCTGAGTTTATTTGTGAATTGTATTTTCAGGGATGTTCTAAACAAGAGTCCAAGGATGTAATTCCAAATTTTGAATGCAAAATATGGAGAATACAGTGCTGAATCTCATATGCAGATCTTGCAAGGTCCCATTATGAATGTTCAGAAGATTAAAGTCTTGAATTGAAGTCTCAGAAAAGGAATTTCTAAGGCTTCCTAAATCCCAGAGTAAGTATTTGTGGACCATATTCCTCAATAAAAAAATGCCTCATGTTCCCATGTGTTTGTAGGACCCTGCCTTAAAAACCAGACAAGCAAACAAATAAACAAAAACAATAAAAACGAACCCAGCAATTGCTTTGGATGGACACAGAACATAAAGGTGAACAAAAACTGCCGGACAAGCCTCTTCTTCCTCACTCTATCTATTAAATAGCTTCAAAAGGAAAGGTATACAAAAAAGTTCTTCCTGACCATCTTGTGGACATACAAAAAATAATCCCACAAATATTAATCCATTTTAACTCCCCAGTGCACAAATGATCACTTCACTCTCTTGTTTGACCCAGTATTGCTCTCAGTTCTTCCTAGTGGGAATTTTTGGTGAGAATAGCGGTTTTCCAACATTATGCAATTCCCAAAGTGAAGATATTTTGACTGTAACCCTGCATGTTTAGGCAGGGGTCCTGTGTGCCCCAGCAAAGAGGGAAGTAGAGGGAAGGGAAACAATGGAAGATAGCTTACCATGGAATCGTGTATTTCTCCATTAGCTTGTGCTAAGACAACAAAATTCAAGGTTTTCACACTGTTTGGAAGCTTTGAGTAATCCCTATTGAAGAAAAAAATTGCTTATATAGCCCTCTCCTCATGATCATAAAAAAACAAATGTACTAAAAAAAAACAAAAAGAAAAATAAAAATTCATAATGTCAGCAAATATGTAGCATTTCTATGTATTTCCTAATTAAAAAAAAAGAAGATAGTAGAACCGTTTTTGGATCCATGCTCTTCTTTCAACACAGTATAACAGAATTGTGTGTGTGCACTCTGAAACAGTTTATTTCTATTTAGGAAATTAAGGGATAACATCATGCTGGCAAGATATTTACTCAGAGCATACCTCCAAAAAGCAGAATATGTTATAGTCCAAATGTATGCACATGTTTAAAAAGTTAATGTTTTAAGCTTTCTGCCTCCTAGCCAAGTATATCTAATCTAATTAGTGCTTTCCAGCCAAACATGGCCATAAGCAGGCCCAGAGTACTTTGAGGACTCTTTAAAAGACACTGCTCACCTCAGGCCTTTCCTGCTCCTCAGTCTATCCAAAAATTTTGAATGTACCTTGCAAAATGTGACTTAGTTTTGTGAGTTTGTCACTGTTTAACTCTGTATAGCTACAAGTCAACTTAAAATGTCCAGACTTAATCTCTTCTCTCATGTATGAATTGTCCTTACCAAGGTGAGCAAACAGAGTGCCAGATATCCTGCCATGAGAGCAATCCAAAACATTTGGGAGCATTTGTACTACTGGATTAACGGAAAATGTTGCTGCCTATGGCAGGGGGTAGGAACCAGATGACCTTTAAGGCCCCTTCAAAGCCAGACTATTCTGTGATTCAATGAAAAACTCAAAGGTGCACACCAGCCAGTCCTTGAAAACATTTCTGTTCTAGATATAGAAAGATTATTATGAAATAGAAAAAACAAGAGATGAAGTCTGGACATTCATGACTTGGAAAAGAAAATGAAGAAGTTGTTGGAAAAGGTAGAATTCACCTAATATAAATAAGTAATTGACCCTTTCAGATATCAATTTGTGATAGTGGGCAGCACCAAGAGTTCCAACAGACTACACAGATTGACCTGCCCATAGATCATTAACTGTGCTGCAAACAAACCCAGATCTTTGAGGTAAGTCCCCTCTTTACCCACTGAATATATTCTTGAGAACTAACTTTTAGTTGGGTCTAAAAGGTGAGGTGAAGTAAATGACTCATCACGTGCCCCTTAAATGCACACAGAATCACAGAATCACAGAAGGGGTGGAAAGAACCACAGGGGCTCATCTGGTGCCACCTCCCTGCTCCTGCAGGGACATCCCAGAGCACAGGACACAGGATTGTATCCAGACATTTTGGAATATCTCCAGGGAGGAGACTCCACACCCTCTCTGGACAATCTGTTCAGTGCTGAACAGAAAAGTTCTTCCTCCTGTCCAGGTGGAACTTGCTGGGATCAGTTCCTGCCCGTCCCTCTGGTGCCATTGCTGGGTCCTGGAGCAGAGCCTGGGCCCTGCTCTGAGCCCTCCCTGCACACAGGGACACCCAGGGCTCAGGGCCCCTCTCAGCTGTGTCTCCTCTCGAGGCTGAACAGCCCCAGCTCCCTCAGCCTTTCCTCCTAAGGGAGATGCTCCAGGCCCTCCATCATCTCTGTAGCCTTTGCTGGACCCCTTTCAGGAGCCTCATGTTTCTGTCATACTTGGGACCTCAGAACTCACTGAAAAGAAACTTGTTTTTCCCTTCTTTAAGTACCTCAGAAACATGAAACATCAATACAGAAAAAGTAAAGGCATCACAGTTCTGCAGCTGCAAAGAAAAACATTCTTTGACAGTTTAAATTTTGTTATATTGACTTTTTCCATAGCTTTGGGAAATAAAAGCAAAATATTTAGTTAATAGAAACAAAATACTTTGTAGACTTACTTCCAAAAGGACTTAGGGGCGAGAGTAGGGCTCCACTATTGTCAATTTTTGTGATCCAGATTGGACTACAGAGAAAAAAAATTCCTTTCAATCTAAGGAATATAAACTAATTGTTTTCAGTGTTTTCTGATTTGTGGTGGGGAGAGGGGAGGAGGTGAAAGGGGAGCAGTTATTGATCTACAGTTTTACCTTTTCTTCGGTTGCTAAAGAAGTTTACATGAATCTGTAAATGTAGGTACTAGATAAATAAGTTAAAAGATCATCAGATGGAGCTGATTTCTGCCAAGGGCCAAGGAAAATTGGATGGAGTCGTTCTGAAATCATCAGGGACTTGTTGCCTTGTTGCATTTGATCATTGCAGTCAATGACACCAGTGGGCTCCTCCCAATTCAGGGTATTTTCTGATTCCATGATCCTATACATTTTGATCATTGGTCAGTTTTGGGATCCATGTGTTGTCCAGCATAAATTTCAGAATGCAAAATTTTGAGTTCTTACGTGAGTTTTATTTGCAAAGAGGTGATAGATGCATCTGAAAAATTAAACAGCAAATCATATCAGGATTATTGTCTGTGAATAATTTAAAGGTTGATATAATATTTGTATAAATCATAGATTCAAAATCAGTGTTTTTCTTTAGCTGTTAATATCTATTCTGAGGCTTTCTTGTCATCCAAAACTGTGCTTGAGTATGTGAAATCAATAAGAAAAACAAAATTATTAATGAATATTGTTATTTTTCATTCTTGCTTCCCATTTGATCAGCAAATGTCTAAAATGAGAAGGGAAGCAATTGTCAGGATTATCATGTCAGTTCCTCCAGGTTCCAGGCAGGAATCAGGTTTTCTTTTTCTTCTTATTTTGAATCCACAATGTTTAGTCTTGCTCTGTTTGTTTTGGTTTAAATAAGATGAAGAAGTAAGAAACATTTTTCAGCCCATAATCAGGCAAACATGTAGAAATTTATGTGAATATCAATGCTCCATAGAACCCCTTCATTTTTAAATTGGTGTTTTCTATCATTTTTTTTTCTAATAAGATGTGTCTTAGCTGAAGTTGTTCTTCACTGAACTGATAGAACTCTGATGTCTGTGGCTGTAATGGATCTTCAAATTTCCTAGGAATTTTAAAAAACTGCCAAATATAATTTAATAAATTAAAAAGTCATATGGATCTGTTTTGAATTAAATCCAAAGGCATTTTGTTTTGGCAAAATGAAATTATTTGTCTTTAAATCCAACAAACGACACATTTTCATTATTTTTTCCCACATTTTCAAGAGGAATAAAATAAAATTTAAACAACTATCTCAATAAAAACTCAAGGAAGAGAGATATCTATTAGGGAAAAAGAAAATTGTAGAAGTGTGGAATCACAGAATGGTTTGAGGTTGGAAGGATCTTAAAGTCCATCCTGTTCTAGGTCTTGGGCCATGGGCAGGGACACCTTCCACTATCCCAGGTTGCTCCAAGCCCTGTCCATGCTGGCCTTGAATATCTCCAGGGGTGGGGCAGCCGCAGCTTCTCTGGGAAACCTGTGCCAAGATCTCATCTTCCTCACAGAGAACAATTTCTTCTGACATGTACAAGTGGAGCTTTCATGTATCTTTAAAAAGATGGCTAAATATTTTTCACTCTCCGAAAGAAAGAACTCAGTAAAATTGAGAGGACTTTGAGATATCTCAGTATCTGATTTTTCAGCTTATATCAGTTTTTTGAATGAAAGAACCTCACCTCAGCAAATGAAGGAAGCTGCTGAATTAACCAATGAACATTCCCTGATCTATTTCCTGGCAATTTCACAGAATCACAGAATCATTAAGGTTGGACAAGACCTCCACAGTCATCAAGTCCAACCTTTGAAAACGACGTCAGGAGGTCTGTGTGTATAGACAGAGGAGGATCCATTGCAGCCCGGGTTGAAAAATAGTAAAGTAACAAGAATTTTGTTGCGGGACGTTCTGGTTACTACACTGGATGATACTGAGGGAGAAGGAAAAGAAGAAATCCACGTGTGTCCGGGGTTAGAAAACAGACAAGTGAGAAGGGGCTGATGTGAAAGTCAAGGGTATAAATTTGTTTCCACAGATAACCTGGGGTCACCACACCAATCTTCCCCTGGTACTTTGATTCACTCACATCAGGTAATCACCACCTCCTTCTCTTCAGGGTGCTTGTTTTTCATTGCTAATGGAGGCCGCTAATTGCAATGCTCTCACCACTTCGGTGTGGTGCTGTCAAACAGCACCAGTGAGAAAGCCAGGGGGAGCCTGCAGGCAATGCCATCCTCACAATGAGTCTCTCCCATCACCAGGCACTCTGGCATCCTTACATCCCTAAAAATTAAAACCTACAAAATTAATCATTTCCCTTAGATAGCTAGATAAATCCTTGCCTGCGAGATCTGTGTGCTGGAGGTGTTCCTTAATGCCATATAAATGCTTAGCCATGGGCTTGCCTGGGTAATCACACCTAAACTCTGCCCTGGAGGCAACCATCCCTGGCACTGATGAGCCACTGGAAGGAACACATTGCGTGTTTAGATTAAATATAACTTGCAGACCTTTTCCCTGGAATTATCTGCTCTAAGAGGTACTGTTTGGGTCTATTTCTGTTTTATTCAAATTGAAAAATAATATCTGTTTTACACCATAGGTGCTGTTGTACCAAATGGACTTTTGGTATAAAAAAGAAATTAGATTTCTAGCATTGGTAATTATAAACATTTTCCAAAAAAAATTTGAGCCAACTCACATACCTTAGGCTGTATAATGAATTATATTTTGTGGTGTGCTGGCAAGGACCTTGGGATATTTTTCACCTTCTTTTATTGCTCTGAAAAAAATATCAGGCAGACATTTGCTGCACAAAAGATTTCCTGGGCAGGGATATTAGGGGACTATTAATTCCTCTCATCTTCAAAGGTACTTCCAATGCACTTTGATTTTCTTTTAGGAAAGTGCAACTAAACAAGAGAGAACATATTTTAGTGACTTTTGCCCTGGATTCTCAGAGAAGGGATTCTATCCTATAGGATATCTATATAGGATATGGAATAGCCATTAAATAACTAATTTTATATTTTCCCCTCTTCAAGCATTCGATACAAAGGAAACCCTTAAAAATTCTCTTCTCTCATATTCTTTGCCCAGATGAAAATTCCCCGCACTTTTGTCCATGTAAACACAGAATTAGTCTCCTGCAAGTTTAGGTGGTGGCAGTTCCTGAACACAGTCATATTTTGCAGATAACAGGATTAGCTTGGATGTGGGTAATAAGTTGGTGAATCTCCCCCTGGCCATTTCTCAACACTGTGAGAGCACTAATCCTTTATGCTTTGATGTCTTCTAGTTTTCCATCAGGTGCAGCTCGGCACTTTTGTCCTGGGGCAGTCAGCGCTCTTATAAGATCTCATAGTGTCCTCATTAGCTGCGCCTATTTACCCAGCCAGCCTGTTGAACCCAATTTATAGTTTATGTGATTAATTCCCAAAGTACAGTAAACCCTAGCTTTAAGGCTCTCTGTTATATGACTGCATCTCATATAAGGGCAAACACTAACTACTGCTCTTTTGTTATATGGCTTCACTATATATATAAAACTGCAATAATTTTGCTCTGAACTACACTTTAAACATTGTTATATGTATGTTCTTTCAGACATACAGCCTATAAAAATGTTGCAATTTGGATCATAAAGAAACATTCATGCACAAGAGTAATTTCTGGTTGTTTCCTGGTTTTGTTTTAAAAATCCATGTCTTTACCATTTTATATTAAAATTATTGATATTGTTGAATAAGTCCCATAATTTAGAACTGTTTACCCATGGAATTGCAGGTGACAAAGGGTTAGCAGTCAAAGTAGTAGCCTATAACCACTGGCACAATTTTTATTCTTAAACATGCAGGGTTTGTAGATAAAAGACTTACGTTGTGAATTTTTATGCAGTCATTTAAGTCAACTGATGACATCTGTCAGCTCTGCTGTATTTCCTCCTATAGGGATATGAACTATGTGAGTTGGATCTCTGGTAATTTGCATGTGAAAGAACACTGTACCTTTTTTTAAAATAGATGATCATTTCCAGCTCTCTCTCCTCATGGGTTCATAGGGAGAGGCATCCTGCCTTTTTTAACATTTTTCCAGCCTGTAGTTTCAAAAAAACCCCACAGCTCCTCGGAAGTCTCAGTTACATTGGATGATCCCCATCACAGAAGCAAAACACGAAACCAGAAAATTTCAAAGTATTTCGGCTGAGCCACTCCAAGTGCTGAGCAGAGAGGAAAGGAGAAAAGCTCTGTTGAAGGGAAGCATTCAGTGGGAGCACAGAAAATCAAAGTTCTTTAGTTTAGACAAAGAGATCCAACTTGCCCTACAAAGACTACATCAGAAAAAGTTATGACACCTACCAAAAAATACTACAAATACCAGAAGGCCAAATTGTTACTTTAAAACACTTTGCACAAATGGAAAACATCTACCTCTGGCCACTGGAAAGCTAATTTTGATTTTAAATGACGTTTGCTTTGTTCGGTAGTCTTATTCTTGTCTGATAACTGGCATGAGATTCCAACTGCTCACAAAACATCCTTCTTTCCTGCAAACCCCAGGGAAGGTGGGCTGGAGCTCTGTGACCTTCCCTTAAGCTACTTAATCAATACATCTTCAACTTGACCTGGAGTGATGAACCACCTGGAAGGGCAAGAGAATTATTTGAACCTGAAGCCCTTTTGGCTGTTGGTATTTCCAATGAGACCAATCTACACTGGTGCTTATCCACAAAGATCTGGTCTGGGACATCCAACATGGATATGCTCGACAGATTTATATGTATATAGAACCTGATAATTAATATTTATTTATACATATTAGTTAGATGCACATGAATATATATATATATTTATGCATAAAATGAAACAAAACAAGAGATGCTAAGGAATTTCATAGGAATATAAAGGCTTTATGCCTCACGCTTCCCCAATTCACTTTGTTTCTACAAAAGAAGCAGAGGAAATTCCCTTTGACTGAGCATTAGGCCCAAGATGGAAAAGTTTGGCTATAAGAAGTTTTCATCAAAAAGAGCTGATCAGTGTTCTGGCATATCAATGAGGCAATTTCTGATTTTTTCATTGCATCTAATTTAAGATTGATTGAGCATAAATTTAAGCTTCTTTCAACAGAGACTTTTGATGCAAATGACATTTTCAGGTCTTGGGCAGATGTCTTGGACATGGCCATGCACGATGGGACAATGGCATGTGTGTGAATGTTTCAGCTGCTCCTGCTCACTAAGTCTGTCATGTCCTAAAAGCTTTTGACCCATAGATTGTTTGTGTGCATTTATTTCTGCACAGAGAGTTCTGGAGAGGATCTGTTTCTTCTTGAAATCTTTGCAACAAATTTTTTTTAAATGTAGGAAAGCAGTTTCATGTAATTGTATTTATGTATATAATTTTTATAAATATATACATTTAATTCTACATATAAATGACAAATATATTTGAAACATTTTATATATCTATAACTTTATAGGATAAGGCAGCATGCATCACTAAAGAACAAACTCTTCTATTAACATTTTGAACAAGTAGAAATAAAACAACCTGAATCAGGTCCCAGCTTCTCTGGCAGTAAAATGGTATGGGTTAGTTTTCATTGTTCAAGTGACCTTATGCTGAGAAATTTATTTTTCCTTTATTGAGTTGAAATGCTTTATAGGACCTAGGCAGGAAACTATGACACTTGAGCTGTCTCAGTGTACATTAAGCTACTTTTTTAAGATACTGAATAATTGCCACTCAGAAATTGTGAACACCAGCAGTTCTGAAGTTCAAAAGCTGACCTATCACAGCACTGCACAATAAGCATGTTTTCCTTCCTCCTCTAATGTTGAGTTTTGCATAGACTGCTCCGAAGGATACATCATGTCTTGGAATATATTCAGCAAAATTAATAAGTCCAATAAAAGAAGCAGATAACCTTATCAGTATTTCCTTGTGTCGGATCGTAGACTCTGGAAATGAGCATTTGTATGAGCTTTTATAAAACTCTGTTTCTTCAATAATATTGCTGAGTATATAATGGGAAATGAAAAAAGGAGATTGCATATGTAATGGAAATTTTCTGATTTGTATTCAAAATGCATGTTCACAGATACTTTGTAATATTTACCAGTTCTGGTGAGCAGCACCTTGTTTCTGAATACTCTGTAAAAAAATGACCCACAATGAGCTTTCAGTAAATTAATGATCCATAAATAAGAAATATGTTGCAGGGTTTTTTTGCAAAAGTTTCAACTGAGATTTTCAAGAATGTGTAATAAATTTAAGGTTTTAAATATTTACTTGGATATCATAGGGAGTGATTTATTTCTTTTTACAGTAAGTATCCTGTTGGTCCTGGTGATGTCAGAAAGTTCCCCCTGTGGGAATGGTGTCAAAGCACTGGTATGAAAAAATTATGTATTATTGCAATAAAATTCCTTGTAATCTTAGTACTGCAGGTGCTATGAGTAGAAAATTTAATACAAAGGGCAGCAAAGATTATTGGTACAATAATAACAAAAGAAGAAAAGTGTTTCATATGTTTAGAATGGTTTTCACCCAATGATCTCTTGGGGCTATATAAAGGAATTTGGATGACAACACTACTACTCCAAAAATCAGAAGTAGCACCACCATTCCAGAATACACAATGAATTATTTGGAACCAGGAATCAGGAAAAAGTCTCCTGTCTGTATGTCCCATGCTGTTGCAGATTGCACAAATAAATCTGAGACGATAAACTAATGGTTAACATCTATTTCTTTGTGGGGAAAACCTTCAGGATAGCTTGCTCTTGGAAAATTTATTTTTGCTACTATTTTTCATGCCCTTCCTGGAAATTTAAGATTCTGGTAAAGGTACTGGATCTCATGATCTTTCTGAATTATGGTGTGTAATCTGTGCTCACTTCTAATGATGATTGAAAATCTACTTAAGACCAGCTCTTACTGTCAGGAGTAACCAAGCAGTCTGTACTAACTGCCACGTATTTATTGTCTGGAGGCAGTCTAAGTAGAGTCACAGCACCGTGGGGTGTCCTGAGCTGGAAGGGACCAACAAGAATCATCAAGTCCAACTCCTGCCCCATGCACAGGAAAACTCCCAGAATCCCGCCAAGCGACAATAGTCCTTTTTGTCAATGGAAAAGGCAGATCCTTCCCTTCTAAATCCACAAGGTAGTTTCAATATACATTTCCAATCTTTATTTAAGGAAACAATACATAGTCTCTTCCTTTCTTCCCTTTTGATTTTTCCTCTTTTCTAGCATATTTTTCAGCTACTGAAACCAATATTGCCTTTGTTTAGTGGTCAAGGTCTTATGTTAATGATGATAAATTGTGTCTTCACCAATGCCAGTTATTAGGGATCAGAAACATTCTTTGGTCCATAATCTTTAGTTATGAAATATATTTCGAGAGCTCATCTGAATCCATTTGCACATTCTAACAAGTTTCAAAAGCCTCAGCTGTTCCAGGACAATCTCCATTTCAAATCTTTCCAAAGCAATTCTCTTTGTTTATGGCCTACGTGTCCTTACAGCCAGTGAAAAGGGATGATGTAATGTTCTCTAAGTTACACCTCTTCCTTTTTCCCACGTTCTTGCTCTTTGACATGAGGAAAATCATATTAAAAAATCCTTATGGCTTGCTATGACACTTTAGGGCCAGATCCTATCAGCTTAATTTGCTCAGGGAATGTTCACTATGTCCATTGGTTAAGGCAGGTGCTATTCCCTACGTTCAGATTACATGTCTGGACTTTTTTCCCTATCAGTGGAAAGCCATAGGTACATCCACAAAAGAACACTTAATTTTTATGACTAAGTAGACTGCGAATATGCACAGACAAGCACACTTCTACTCTGCAAAAAGCCTCTTTCATGGGATTACTGAGGAGGTAAGAGTTTATTCAATAAAAAAAAGGGTTATAGAATTTGGACAGGGTACAGGTAATATTCAATAATTTCCCAAAGTATTTAATATATGTATTTCTTACTTTTATCTGTTTTCTTCCCCAGGGCAAATGTATTGTGACTATTCCAGTTTGCATTATCCCTGACAACATGCAGGAGGATAAAAAGGATGGAGCTTTGCATCTCTTGCACATGCGTGTTGTGGTCAGCCCAAGTCAGGCTAATAAAATTCTGAGCTGTCTCATCATATGCATAGACACAAACTAATACGATGGAATACAGAGAGAGAAGCTGACAGGAAAATGGAAATGGAAGGCTCTAAAAATATTTTAGTGCACTGAGATGGCTTTGGGAGGACAGTAGGAATGAATTGAGCAGTGGGTGTTGGAAGCGACAGCTTCACTGCTGTTAGAAGCAGTATCAACTCGTGCAGCATCAGCCACTTTTCAGTCATCTCCATGATACCCACGTTGATGATTTTTGTTCCTAGAGGGTGGATGGTTAATCTGTCCTATCCATTGTTGATAGTTCCTATAAATGATTTTAGCAGTTTCTCTGTGACTCATAATACATAGGATAACAACAAATTTCTATTCAAATTTCAGTTTAGATTTTGGTTAAAAAGTGGTCTACGTGAAATTAAAGAATCACCATCTACAAGTTTGATAGAATCACCAGGACCACCCTATATTTTCCTGCCAAGCTACTTTCCCAGCATTCCCACATGAAGTTATTCCTTTCTGTTCCAAGGATTTGGAATTTTCCTTTCCTGAACTCCAGGAGATCCCCACTGGCCCATTTCATCAGCTTGTTGAAGTCCCTCTGAATGACAGCAAGACCACTTTCCATGTAAACTTCTCCTTGCAATTTTTTACCATTTGCAGACTTGAATCTATTCATCATCTTGGCCATTGAAAATGATTAACAGCATTGGCCCAGCAGTGGCCCCTTGGCCACTGCGACTCCTGCACTTTTTGCTGCCAGTCATAAACCCCCTGAGACTGGGAGACCAGCTCCCTTTCAATCCACACTGTCCACATATCTATTTTATTCTTGGTCTACTTGCCTATGGTTGTCATGTCAGACACCATGAAAAGCTTTTTCAAATTTAAAATGAACAATACCCACTGCTCCCTCCTTTTCCTATTCATTTCAGCGCACACAGCTATCCAGTTGAGGAGGAATGTTTTTCCCTTCCTAAGTCTGTGTTCCCAGCACCTTATTGCCTCCTTGTCCTCCATAAGCTTGCAAGAGGTTTCCAGGATGAATTGTTTCATCACCCTCGCAGACTGATCAATCTGTACTTTCCTGAATCATCATTCAGGCCCTTTCTGGCAGATAAGAGGGAGATTTGCTCTTTTCCAATCCTCTGGGATCTATCAGTGGCCACGACCTTTCAAAGGTGGTTGAGAATGACCACTCATCTGCCTTGATACTCCTGGGACACCTCACCAGGCCTTCGGGGCTTGAATATAACCACTTGTATACAAGTTCCCTATGCTGGTCTTCATCCACTGATGGCCAGTCTTCCTCGCTCCAGATTTTCCTTTTGGTTTCTGAGATTGCTGAAGGCAGATCTTACCAGGAAAAATCAAGGAAAATGTTGCACTTGTTTCCCAGCTTTTTCTGGGGCATCTATCACCAGATCCCCTGCCCCATTCAGCACCAAACCCACATTTTTCCTGATCTTCCTTCCCACAGAAGCTCTTCCTGTTGATCTTCTTGTGTTTAGTGAAAATCAAATTCCATGTGAGTTCCTAACCCTGATCCCTGGGTGCTCTGACAGTGTCACTATATATGATATATATACCCATATATGCAAACTGATTACAACTATCATTTGTACCCTTCTACTTTACTTATTTTCATAAATTCAGACTATATCCAGTCTATGAATATGAAACATTGTTTTTATCATGATTTATTAGGATATTGACGTCATAAGCAGCCCTGGGCAAGAACTGGATATTTTGCTTTACACAGTTAGTTCTTTTTGATTATTCCAAAATGGTTTTTCTGTTAAGTGAAACTGTAAAAAATAATGTTATGAGGGCATCAGAAAAAAGCTATCACAAAAAATTATTTTATTTTGTCTTTCCTAAACTTAATATCCTTCCCCAAAACATTGCTTGCTTTCTAGAAAAGAATCTCAAATAAGAAGATGGAAATATCCCATTCTGAGTTTAGGGGGGAAAAAAATCAATGAAATTGTCAGTTTGAAAAAAGTCTTAATTTTTGATGATAATGGAATTGTCTTTTTAATATATATATATAATCAATTTCCAACCTGCAGTGAAAAATGACTGAAGAAGAAAGTCAAAGCCTATAATAACTGTGTCCCAAACCATAATTCAACTAACAGCAGCAGACTCTTCTTCATGTCCTAATAAGCTACTCTTTCTTTCATGAACATTTCAATCCCTTTGAAGAAAATTAACGGTACAATACAAAAGCACAATTCAATCATTTACTTCCATATATGCACTGTATGGGTATATAGTGATATAAGCATCAGTTTGCTAGGAACTCTAGGTATAAATATAGATGTAGGTATATGTGTAGTCTTTTCTTATTGAAAAAAAAGCATTTTTTGCAAAGTACAAAATCGTTGTCCTCTAACCTAATTCCTGAAATACTGTAGAACGTAATAGACAAGGTCTCTGCCTGTAGGGAGAATTTCTTTTCATCCCAACTTTCCATGTCTTCCTAGGGCATGTCGACTTCCACCTCGGAAACTTTGCCTGACTTTTCCAGTTTCCTCCTCCACATTCAGGCTTAATCCATTTCTCATCTGCTCTACCCCCCTATGGCACTTCTTCTGCTCCCATTGCAGACGTTCATAAGTCACAGTCTTTAAGCAACTGTTTTTCTCAGCCATTCCCATGCAACTGACATGTCCTGCTTGGGGGAGTATTTCCTTCTTGCATGCTTTATAACACACTTGCAGTGATTTTGCCATTTTACAGCCTTTTGCCAAGTGCTCTGTCTTTTCCAGTTCTGTTACTTGCACCATTTGTCAAAGTGGTTCAAAACAAAGAAAGGACTTTTGGGGCCATCCCAGATCATAATTACTGGCGCCAAGAGAGGCTGCTTCCTTGTTCTTCTAGGTTCAAGCTTAATTTCATATTTTATGAAAGATGAATCAGAAGAAGGAGTGTATCTTTTGACATTTGTGTTTGTTGAATTGTCCTAATGATTTCAGTTTAAGGATTCCATGAACTCTTTTCCACAGAAGGGTACCAGAACACCCCTGAAATAAACTGCAATAATAGGAGACAGAAACTGTGGAATAGTCTGTATTATAGGCCACAGTCATGTAGGACCATAAAGATCCAGTGGCTAAAAGATTTGTTCATTTTCTATAAAAATGGAATGGAATGGAATGGAATGGGATAGAATAGAATAGAATAGAATAGAATAGAATAGAATAGAATGGAGTAGATCAGTCCAATTGTATGGACCTACAATGATCATCTAGTCCATCATTTCTGTGTTTCCTGGCCTTTGCTGGTCTCATTTTGAATTCAGCCTTTGGAAACGTAAAGATACCAACATATATTTCTGCAATATTATTACACCCTGATAGGTCACACCCAGATGAAAGTGTTCCTACTTTTATCTTTCTATTAGTCATCCTATTGTATCTTGCTAGTGCTATTTGTAAATCTCAAAACATTGATATGTCTTGCTTTCTAAAATACCAAATATGCTGCTTTTCTTGGCTGTACATCGGTTGGCTTAATTAAGAAAAAAATCTTTTGTCTTGAAAATATGCCCATGGAAAATACAGATCAAGCTGATCTGAGATGCTAATGACCTTGCCTACCTGTGCACAGGTACCTAAAGAAACCAATCTCAGGGATATGAGTCAATCTCTTTAGAGAGACCTGTGGAAGTAGAGCTTTGCTTTTCTTTCAGAGATTCACATGCAGCTGTTCCTAAACTCACTGCAGAATGTCCCACAGAATAGGCTCACATAAGGTCCCTTTTATGTCTGATCCATTGTGTCTGAACATGCTGACCTCTCCCACTGCATTTCAGAGCTGAGCATTTAACACAATTTCCAAAGACCACTTGAGTCTCCTTAGCCATTGTGGACAGGGTTTCTGTAACATTTCTCCCAGGTAACAAATAACAGGATAAGAGGAAATGGCCTCAAGTTGCACCAGGGGAGGTTTAGATTGGATATTACGGAAAATTTCTTCACTCAAAGGTCACAGAGTACTCATGGAAATAGCGGAGTCACCACTCCTGTAGGAATTGAAAAGACATGAGGTTGTTGCACATGAGTTAGTGGTGAACATTTCAATATTTGGCATTGTTGAAGTTCTTTCATATTTGCAGACCATAAACTAAATTGTTTCACTACAGTAATTTTCTCAGCAGCTCAGGAGACACCCAATGGCAGGAAGGTTGGAACTAAATTGTCTTTAAGGCCCCTTCCAAACCAAACCATTCTGTGATTAAAGGAAAATGTAGGGTAAAAGTTCAGTTGATGTCTTGATGGAGCTGCTTTTGACACTGCACCCTGGAGAATATGACTTTCCATCATCAAATATGCGCAAAGAATGGTGAAGAAACCATCAGCCAATGTTTATGCAGTTCTCTGAAGCTGGAAAATGCTTCTCCATGCTTTTTCTTTTCCTTTTTTTTTTCCTCCTCAAATTCTGGCAGGCATTTAAATGGGACATTTTTACCCAAAGCGCTATTTTAGCCTCTGATTTTACACAGCTAAATTAGACATTTTGTTCCATTCTCTAAAAAATAATAATTAAAAGAATAAAAATGTCTAATTTGATTCCTAATGCACAGTGAAAGCTTAAGCTAGCTAATAATTGCTAATATACTACTTATAGCTTCCTCTGACTCACAGCCAACTGCAGAGGGCAAGTCAAAACAGCCTTGGATAAATAATTAAAGCATTTAAAGATGTTAGGCTTATATTTTGATCCTAATCTTTAGCTAGTATAAATCTGCCCAGCTCAGTGGAGTGAGTGGAGCTGCAGAAACCGAAGATTGAGTCTTATTTTTGAGACTTCCCTAGGTCATAAGTGAGTAGAGTTTGTGTTTATTGATATTTCTCCTTAGATGTTTATTTCTCATTGGCTGGTAATTTCTGAAGCATTTTTCAAGTGGGATTAAATGTAGATTATTCTCCTTTAATTTCTGTACCTGCCATAGAGGCGAATTCAGGCAGCACTAGAATAGACATAATTGTATTTTTAGACATGGTTTGGTCTCATATAACTTTGATAGACTAAAATCTAGATCTAAGCTACACGCCCTGGGTTCCTTTTAGGATCAGTGGTGCTGAAAGGATGCTTCAAAGATTTAACTCACCTTTCTCCTGGCAAGCATCTAAAATATCTCAGAGAATCTGAGCTCTAGAAGCACCTGTTCCTGTCTGCTGACTATTACTTAGAGACTATAGCTAATTTATACATTATTGTCTATTTTACTTTCTCTTTGTAAGGGTGAGATGAGTTTTTTGCCATTGAACAAACTTGTCACTGAAGTGCACTTGGCTTTTGCACAAAATGGTGTAGCTTAAAGGAAATTTCACAGTCCACCAGAACAGAGAGACAACAGATGTAAAACTCTTCTCTGTGGTAGTAAATTCCTTTGACTACTCAACAGGCACGTTGCAACTTTCACCAGCTTCTCTTTGCTTGCCATCTCCCAAAGTTACGTTTTCCCGTATTTAGCCAAAATTAACATAGTTTTGTCCACATTTATCAGGTACTTTGAACACCAGTGAGGATTTCCTTAGCTCTGCTGTAACATAAGAATCTGTAGAGGCAGTGGTCAAGTGAGTGGGTTAAGGACCAGACTAGGACCAGTGACAGCATCGTTCCATTATCCCATAACCATATCCTCATCAACAGGAATACAGCAGTCTGGCAATGGCCAGAAAATGGCCAGGAAGCCCTGTTTTGCTTTGCCTGCAAATCTTGATTGGCCATTATTATTACTAAATATAATAGTAATAATAAGGGCAAATTTCCCAGTAATAACTGGGAAAGACACAGTGGATAAATGCCACTCATAGGAGTGACCTTTTTGGTAATACTCACCATTTGAATAGAAGCAGGATCAGGAAATTCAGGTCTCCAGGGCTTTTTAATCTTCACCTTTCCTGTGCTGCCAGAAAAAACCCAAGTCTTACAGAGGCAATGTTCAGTTTTTCCTGCAGTCCTCTGAGAGTTTGAGCTACTCGTGCCCTGACAGCCTTAAGGGAAATGTATTGGCTGCCAAATGGAGCTGGATTTGCTTTGGGGCTTTAGGGCTCCACATACTCCTGTCGCTTAAATTGTGGCCCACAAGGAGCAGTCAGAGCAAGAATAAAATGAGATAGGGCTGCTACACTACTAGGCAAAGTTGAGATTGCCTTGAGATAATGGGGTCTGGGGTCAGAGCAATATTTTTTTTTTTTTTTGGCAATGACAGCGCTTTGTACCTTTGCTACATAAAAGACACAAAATCAACGGAGTTTAGGAATGAGGTCAGTGCAATTTGGTCAGTACAAATGCAAGTTTAAACGAAATACAGTGAACATTTTCTACTAGTTATGGTGATCATGATTCCAGCATTTAGGGATAATCAAAATAGCAAATCTGATTTTTTTTTTAAGCAAACACATATTTCACCCCTCTCAGATATCTCAGTTCCACCATGCACTTAAGCACAGGGATTGCACCATTTTTTAATAGTTCTTGTCAGAAGGGATAAAATCCAGCAAAGCACATCTGGATCTAAATCCAGATGTCTTTGTTAGTCTAGCATACAACCAAAGTTTTATGAGATAGATCCAAGTCAGAAGACAGAGTTCTATCTACCCTGGCATGACGTGAATTCATCTCTGCTGCAGATGCAGCACTGAGAGGGTATAATGGAGATCATGCTCACATTCAAAAATTCCTGTGAAGACAGTTCTATCTACTCACCCTTGGGAAAGATCCTCAAGGAGAACTCAGGGGCATTCAATGTCAATCTTCTCCAAGCAGAATTGCAAACACAAAGGTTCTGAAAATTTTCAGAATTACAGACTCCAGAATCTCCATTTTGTGAAAAACTCTCAAAGGTGGTTCTCTCAAAGGTGGTCTCAAAGGTTCTTTTCCTCACATCTCAGTGTCTGTGACCTTCTACATATATACTTCATATGCACATATGTACTACCACCTGAATTATGTTAGGAGTCAGAACTAGACACAGATCCACAGAATCATAAAATCATAGAATGGATTGGGATGGAAGGGATCTTAGAGCTTATCTAGTTCCAACCCCCTGCCATGGACAGGGATGCACAGAACTCTGTGTTTCTCTGTAGTCCCTCATATAAGTACCACCTGTCTAAGCTTCCATTATAGCCACAGAGACCTCATCAATATTTAAACCAAAGATGGCCAGAAAGTGATTCAGCTTACTCTTAAGCAAACTCTTCAGTTTGGGCAACCTAATCTCTCCTTCTGGACTCAAAATATTGCCCTGGTGGGATTTCCACTGAGTATTGTGAAAGCCTGTAGACACCTAAGAGGGGCACAAACCTCTTGTCTGAACATTGGCATCTAATGCCATTTTAGATGAGGATAATGGGCATGAAACAGGGCCCAAGGACAACTGGCAGCTGGAACACAGGTGAGAATATCCCAATA
Source organism: Irena cyanogastra (assembly GCA_013397155.1). Lineage (NCBI taxonomy): Eukaryota > Metazoa > Chordata > Aves > Passeriformes > Irenidae > Irena > Irena cyanogastra. Next base: position 638,245 of record VWZV01016546.1, read on the forward strand.
GTACCAAACACTGATTAAGCATCTGAATCATAGGTCTGTATTCAGGGGCAGTCAAGCTATAGATGACTTCCATTTCTCACATTGTCACCTTAACCACTCAAAGAGTGCCAGTGAATGTTACCTACAAAAAAGGCAGAGAGGGACAAAATTGTCTGAAGAAAAGACTAATGAAAACATAACAACTGTATTCAAACACCTAGAAATTGGAGATAAAGAGGAAAAATAAAAATATTCACTATATTCAATGAGGATGGGAAAAATAATTCTGCACAAAAACTTCAGTAGAAACACCTCTCTAATGAAATGGGTCATAGCAAAAACAGAGCCTGGAAACAAACCTGGAAAGGCTGTAGTCTTTCCATGCCTGGAAGCTTTGGTGAACAGGTAGAGGACATGGAGTGGTTTTCCTCCTGAGGTCTCTTCCAGCCCCACTTCTAACGATTCTGTGACTGTATTTTTCTGTGCTGGGGATTTGGAAAATGATCTCTGTGGGTGGAAATGGACTTACCCCCATCACACAGGCCTCCTGACACCGCCAACAGAATTTTAAATGAGGAGCTAGACAGTCTGTAGCTCTTTAATAGGGCTTTGCTGCCAAGGGGCCCAACATATTTCCCATAATGAGGCAAGGATAGGAGGAGAGAAGAGGGAAATTCCTCCATTCTTTATATTTCCATAGTATTTTGTAATTAATTTGATGCTTTTACAGAAAATTAATTGGTTTTTGATAATGAAATAGAGAGAACTAACCAGACACTAGCAAATTAAAAAAAATTAAAAAATCACAGCCTAATGGGCCCCCACGTCAGACTGATAATGCTGTCTCCCTCAGGTGCTTAAGGGAAAAATAGCCCAAGAGGAGACACTGTGAAAGTCCTTGTCAATTGAAGGGTTAATCTGCCTGCCTTCCCCACTCCCCTGCTCCCTCACAACTAAAGCTAAGCAGATTAATTAAAACTTAAAAGGATTCTGATTTAGTTACAAGTAAGAAAGTGAAGTGCTGCAGCCTCATGCCTATAATTCACCATTGCAGAGTAACACTTGGACAGGCCGAGCTGTAATTACCTCATGATGTACTGTGTTCCCTGCAATTCCTCACAAAACCTCCCTTTTAGGTTTTTCCCTGCCTTACCTCCTCTCACCTCACAACCCTCCCTGGCTGAAGGCATTTACAAGTGGTAAATATTAATTGTTAGGGAGATGACAGCTGTGGGTCGAGCAGGGGCTGATGGATCGGGTCCATAAATCCAACAGGTATCTTCTCCACTTCATCTGTCATCCTCTGGTGAAACAGAAAGCCATTCCAGAATATTTCTACTTAATATTTCATTTTTTTCTCAATATATTACCAGAAGAAAAGCGGCAAGATGAGGAAAGATAAGAGAATCACAGTCATGTGTATCTTCCCATTCCCCACAAAGTACTATAAAGTAGAGCAAGTTATTAATTTTCTACACATAGCAGTTAAATTCACACATTATTTACTATAGGAAATAACCAGTAATTTTCTGTTGTCAGATCTGTAAGTCACCAAGCCCACAGATTCTAATTACAATTCATCCTTTGTGGAGTTCTACACGGGCCAGGCTGGACAGAGCATGAAGCAACCTGGTCTAGTGGGAGGTGTCCCTGCCCATGGCAGTTGATTGGAATCTTCAAAGTCTCTTCCAATCCAAACCATTCTGAGAGTCCAGGATTCTCTGAGGTCTGGTAAACATATTATACAATGAATTTGGATGTCCTTAAAAACATGAGAATGAAAATACTTAACATGTCGTGGGTTAGATATCTGCACAGAAGTGATTTTCCACCTATGAAGATGTTCTACATCTACACATCTTGTGAATCCTTCCAGGGATGGTGACTCCACCACTTTCCTGGACAGCCTTTTCCAAAGCCTGACCAAATTCCAAATTTCCAAATTTCTTCAGTGAAGGAATTTTGCTTAACAGCCAATCTAAACCTCTCCTGGGGCAACTTGAGGCATTTTCCTCTTGTCCTATCAATTGTTACCTGAGAGAAGAGGTTGACTCCCACAGGGTTCCAGCCTCCTTTCAGGGAGCACTAGATGAAGACTTCCATAAAATTAACTGGACAGATCTGTTGGAATATGGAAAATGGAATACGCTGTACTTCCATTTTGAGAAGGTAGAAGTTTGATAGGGAGACAATGTGGAAGATTTACATCTAGAGACCCGAGGTAGCTTTATTTCACATAGAATCACAGAATATCCTGAGCTGGAATGGACCCACAGGCACCACAGAGCCCAAGTCCTGACCTTGCACATGGCACACCAAGAATTCCCACTGGGTCCCTGAGAGCATTGTCCAAATGCTTCTTGAACTCTGTAGGGTGGGTTTCTCTTAAATGGCAAAAACATTCATAGAGGATGCGTCAGCACTGTATTAAAACCACAAAAAGAAGGAAAGACAAACAAACAAACAAACAAATAAATAAATTAAATAAATATCAGGCCATCTGGGTTCCTGATACCTTTCTGACTATCAAGGAGAATTAAGCACTTGTCTGTAAGTCTTTCAAAGCATTGGGTTCAGATTACAGTGCCATTTGACATGCAGAGACTCACAAGCAACCATCCAGAGGTGGTAACATCCCCCAGAAGTGCTGAGTTAGGTCTGGCTGGCCCCTGCAGATGTTCAGGATACCTTTGGCTTCTCAAATTACACTTGGTGTATCCATAAGACACCTGAACTGAGCCTCCAGCGCTTGTCAGCGACCAAAAGACCTTTGTAAATCAACTCAGGCTGCATAACTCAAGTATGAAGGGATGGGCTGGAGCAGCAAATTCCCTCACTGACAGTTTAAGGTGGATTCAGAGGTTTTGACTCGTGTCATGACTTTGATTTTCAATGATAAATTAAAAAGAAAAAGCTTTTCAACAAAAAACGTTTTTAGGATGAACCAGGAGACAAAAAAACTAGAAAATACAGATTTTTTCAAATCTCATGTCTGGGATCATGTGGAGATTTTCTGTATGAGAACAGAGGTGTATAAACTCTTAGAATATTTTATTCTGCAAGTCTATAGATTTGCTTAATCAAGCATAATGCTTATTTACTCTACACCAGTTCCCATGTGCTGGTGGTGGGTCCTTCTCAATTCCTTTTTTATCAACTACCAATCCAAAATTCACTGTTTATGAGACTAATAATTTATTTTCCCATTTTAATAGATTTGTAAAGTAGATTTGTTGTTGAGTTTAATCTTTTTATCTTCAAAATTTTCTTCCTATAGCAATCTTAAGATTTCTAGATTTCTAGATCTTGTGATTTCTAGATTTCTTCATAGTCATAGAGTTTACACACTAGAATATCAGAGTTTATATTTAGATCTCTAAACAACAGAAAAAAAAAATCTGGTACATATGTTCAGCTTTTATAGTATAATTTCTGCCAATTGCAAGGGAGCTATTCCCATATTTAATGTTGACTCTACATAATATTTGGGAAAATGCGTCTGGTTTGGTACTCTTATAAAAATTCAGAGCACATTTTGTGGCAGTTTACAGAGCTGTGAACTTTGTCAGGGAATGGCTCTGCTGTCAAAACAGTGTCTTTTGCCAATATCATAAATGTTACTTAGGTTTGATTGATTTATATATTATTGAGAGATTTATTTCCTGCTAGAGTTCAAGAAGTCATCAACTGCTTATAACTGGGCAGTTTCTGTTCAGTTCAAACCAGAACAAAGGTAATTTTAATTATTTTTTTAAACCATGGAACTGTTTTAGGTCCCTGACATCTCATAAATAGCCCTTATTTTTCTGTTGGGTTAGGTTTTGTTTGTTTGTTTGTTTGTTTTGTTGTTGTTGTTTTTGTTATTTAGTTTGTGTTTTTTGTTTAAGTTTTTGGGGTTTTTTGGTTTGTTTTTGTTTGTTTGTTTAAGGATTTATAGGAAATCTGTAGTGATGGTTCACATCACACTGGGTATACAACATTCCTTTTGGTTTTTCTGGGTTATATCAGGAAGAACATTGCCAGCAGATCAAGGAAGGTGATCTGGCCCCTCTGCTCAGCCCTGCTGAGGCACGTCTGGAGTGCTGGGTCCAGCTCTGGGCTCCTCAGGACAAGAGAGACGTGGAGCTCCTGGAGCAGGTCCAGTGCTGGGTGACAAAGATGATGGAGGGACTGCTGCATCTCCCTGAGGAGGAAAGGCTGAGGGAGCTGGGGCTGTTCAGCCTCGAGAGGAGACACAGCTGAGAGGGGCCCTGAGCCCTGGGTGTCCCTGTGTGCAGGGAGGGCTCAGAGCAGGACCCAGGCTCTGCTCCGGGGACCAGCAATGGCACCGGAGGGACGGGCAAGAGCTGATCCCAGCAAGTTCCACCTGGACAGGAGGAAGAACTTTGCTGTGCAGTGACCAGGCTCTGAACAGATTGTCCAGAGAGGGTGTGGAGTCTCCTCACTGGGGATATTCCAGAACTGACTGGATACAATCCTGTGTCCTGTGCTCTGGGATGTCCCTGCTGGAGCAGGGAGGTGGCACCAGAGGAGCCACTGTGGTCCATTCCAACCTTACCCAACCTAGGATTCTGTCCTATGACACAGATGAAAAACTTTCCAACAGAACCAGCACTGGTGGCTGCAGTTTAAAGTTCTGACAGGAAAGATCTTCCCAAATTGTCATGAGCATGTGATGCGCTCCTCATCATGTGGCCCCGTACAGTGCTGCAAAAAGGATGAAACCACAGGGGTCTGTGCTAGAGCTGCAGCACCACATGAAACCATAGGATATGTTTGTAATTAAAAACTATTTCCTCTGACTTTAGGGCTAATATTTTTAGACTAATTCTCAACTGGTTTGTAAAAGAAGATGTAGTCAGTAAGACCACAGACTGTAGAGACAGCTTTTCTCCAGCAATGGCCAGTTCTGACTGCTTGTTAGGAAGAAGCATAAAAAGGAAAATATGCATTGAAGTTCCCACATTTGAGCTTTCCAGCCTTCTGCAATCTGTGGCTATGCAATTTCCTGACCTGGGGGTTATTCCTCTGTCTCTCATAGTCTATGAAGGGTTTTCCTTCCATGTTTGTATCTAATTGCTTTTCGAACCTGTGAAAACTTATGACATTCACAACATCCCAACAACCCGTGGCAATGAGTTTCATAGTTTAATTTTGTGCTGTGTGAAAAAGTACTTGCCTTTAATCATTTTGAGCCCACCTTCAGATAACTTTATTTGATACCTACTAGATTTTGTATTACAAGGAATAGCAAATAATTGTTCTTTCTTTGCCTCCTCCATGATTGTCATGATTTCATAGACTTCTGTCCCATCCTGAAACAATTAGTCTCTCCAGGCTGTAGAGATTTATTTCAGTTTATCTCCCTTTACATGGAACCTGTTTCATACCTTTAAGCATCTTTGTTGTCCTTTCCTTATTTTACCATTTTTTCTATATTTTTACCAGTTGTACTGTGCACAGTTATTTACACCTGTTAAAAGCGATAACATAATTTTTTCATGCTAATACAGGAGCATTTTACACCCATTTTTGACTACAAATATGTGAGACTGTGGCTAGTTTGGTTCTCCACAATCAGTAAATATTAAGTAATTTCAGCTCATGGAAAAAATTTATTCTGACTTGTGATGAATTCTGGGTTCCATATTTTTTTAAAAAGAGATGTATTTATTTAATATTTGTTTTGATTATGCCATCTGATGTTCCTCAATCTGGTGCAGAGAAAACAATATGTTCTGCTAATGACTATGTTTTTAATGTCTGATGAATTTTCTTCTGTGAGAGAAGGACACAGCTCTCTCAAACTCAGCAGCTGAATAGATCTATATGCCCTAAGGCAGAATGTTGTCAGGATAATGACACAGCTAATGTAATTAATTAACCCTTTTGAAGTCTTAATGTTTCAAAATTTCAGGTAATGGTATTTAGGTAGCCATTTTATTTCATTTTATTTTATTTTATTTGGACTTATGTAAGATTGCAGTTTGATACCTAAACAAAAAGGCCTTCCCCCAAAAGGAAGAAGAAAGAAAGAAAAATAAAACATGGTCACTCTGAACGAAAAAAAATGAAACAAAACAGGATACATTATGTAAGCAGAAAATTGTCGAGCTATATAATTTTTAAAACTGCATTTGCCACATCATATGCTAACCACAAAAATATCTCCAATACAAATGTTTTATGCCATAAAAAATAATAATAAAAAGTCATTTATTTGGATGTGCAGCTTGAAACACGGGTTCAAAACCTCAACGTGCTATAGATTGCAAATTACAATGTGACCTTGGCTGCAACATTTAATTGCTGTGTGCTTCATTCCATGATCTTTAAAAAAAGGGGACAATATAATTTCCTTATCCCTGATTTTTATCTGGCTTGTTTATTCCCACTACAAATAAAGCAGGATCTGGCCTTTTTCTAATGGTAGGAACAGCTCTTCATGCAGGGAAGTTGTGAATTCCATACAAACCTTTTGTTACTGAGCACTGTAGATGAGATGACACTCAATGTTGATAAATATGTCTCAGAAACTGAGTAATTTGAAGTTACATTTTAATTATGTTCAAGTAAAATGAGTGAAATCCTGGTTTGATTTATATCAGTGAAAATCTGGAATCATTCTGTTTGAGCTCTCGGGGGTCTTTCTCATTTACATTCAGGTGACAAAAACTTGTATTAATTGCCCTTATTTTTATCTTGGTACTGAAATTAAAGCATGTCTGTTACTTTTAGATTGTATTTGGTGTCTTTTTTTATCCATGGAAAAGCAGTTTTATGCTGTCACTGAAGATGTCTTTCTGTATCGAACAATCCAGTGAATTCAGAGTCACTGTATAAATGAAAACTCTTTTTGAGAGCTGCTTCTCTTTTTCTCTGCATTTTTCTGTTCTTTTAACAAGTATTTCAGTTTGGACACTACATATGTTTAAACTTGTGATTTTCCAGGTCCTGAACATTGCAAAATCTCTGTGAAGTCTCCTGCTATGCTCAAAGTTTTCCCATTTCTGCAATAATGCCTTTTGTAAATGCAGCAGCAGAACGGGCAGCATAGCTGGGAAAGATACATGTTTTAGCTCTTCTTTAATTTTACAGTGTTGAAATTATGTCTGCTTCACCAGAATAAGGTTATTTTTAAAAAGATTAATTAAAATACCAAAACTGTCAAATTTATTATGATGGTGTTAAGGTGTAGGATTTGAACATATTTTTCTGTATAAAATTAAAGGAAAGTCAGACAAGACACTCCATAGTGAAGATCAGTCAAATTACAGGTTTTAAACTCTCAGAATTGATTTTTTTATTTCAGTTTATTTTGCTTAAAAAAAAAAGTTTTAAAAAATAGAATCAGGATGTTGGAAAAAACATAGTCATAGAGTCATAGAACCCTAGAAAAATTTGGGTTGGAAAGGACCTTAAAGCTCATCCAGTTCCAACCCCTCCCATGGGCAGGGACCCCTTCCACTATCCCAGGTTGCTCCAAGCCCTGTCCACCCTGGCCTTGAACACCTCCAGGGTTGGGGCAGCCACAGATTCTTTGTGGTATTTTCCAGAGTTATTTGTACTCCCAAGGTTCCAGGTGAGCTCTGGAACCTTTGGAGACAGAGATGGTGCAAACACCTGGTCAGACACAACAGAGAAATGGTGTTGTCTAGAGCCAGTGCTGCAGCGCACTCAGGAAATGACAAAATGAAATGGGATTCCTGTGACACTGGCAAGAAGGACCCTCCTTGCTCCTCAGCATCCCCACCTTGACTCCAGACCCTTCTTGATGCTGGATAACAAATTGGACTGCAGCTTGTTTTACCTGTTCACCCCTTGCCGTGCAAACTTAGTGTTTGGGTCAATGGAAGCAAGGCAGTTGTTGTAAGGAAATCATTCTGCAATTTGCACACCCAGCTGTTTTCTTTCTTATTGTTCATCCCTAGTGGTATTTGGGCCTGTTGCTCTCTCCTCTCCAGGAACGTTTGGTCTACTGTGGAGGATACCTACGGTGATACAGCAATATTGCATACAGTTTTTTCAATTGTACATCTTTTTTCTCATCACAGTAAAATTTATATCCTAACATAACACATCAAGCCCTTCCTTTGTCAGCCCTTGTAAAGAGTAACTCAGTGGAGAAGTGTTGTAAAAGCTGCCCATGGTTCCAGGAATCATAGCCCAGATGAGCATTACAGCAGCAGATTTTTAAGCTGTATTGGGGGAAAGGCTGACATAACAGCCAGGTACACCAGTTTTACACCAGCTGAGAGATTCTCTGTGCCAAGGCAGCACAAAGATCTAGTCCTTTGGCTGATGCTTGGAGCATGTTGGAAAGAATCCTATTTCTATGGGGTTTTTTTGTTATCCTTTTTTTTTCCCCTGGGAATGAGCATTCCAGTGAGTGTATGTTCAATAGAATGCACATGCTTTAGTAGCCCAGAATGCTGGCACGAATCTCTTTTTGATCCTAGTGGCAATATCAGAGTATTAACAGAGGCTTTTTAATTATGGGCTTTTAAACAGCCATACTTAGGGAAAAAAAAAGGAGATATGCAATATAATCTTGCCCAAATGTTATTTCAATGCCAATAAAAAACAGTGAATAGATTGAAGACCTTAGTAAATAAAACCATGTTATTTCACTTCAGGGTTTGCAATTGTTGGCCAGGCTCGGGATTTTCACTGAAAATGAGATTGGTGGGTTTATTTTAGCCTGAGTAGATAATTCACGTTGAAAAATAGTTTGATAATTATTCTCATTAGTCACCTAGGACAGACCAAGATGTGATGGGTTTAAGCTTTGGCAGGGAAATTTAGGTTAAATTTCAGTAGTTAAAGAAATGAAAGAAAAGAAAAAATGTCAAAGAAAAGGAAAGATTGCATCAATTAAAGGAAAAATTTAAGTAGCAAAAAGAAGACATACTGTGAAATGCTGGATAATGAGAAATGACAACTTTACCAGGGAGGTGTCTTGATTGGATAAATTGTTCCTTAGGTTCACTGAAGGCAATAGTGCGTTTTTCCTTTATTTACGTATTTTTAATTTATGCATTATTTGGACACATGAATGTCCAAAGGAGGGCAAAGAAAGTGGTGAAAGGACTGGAGCACAGGTCTGATGAGGAGCAGCTGAGAGGGCTGGGAAAGGGGCTCAGCCTGGAGAAAAGGAGGCTCAGGGGGGACCTTGTGGCTCTGCACAGCTCCCTGACAGGAGGGGACAGACAGGAGGGTCAGGCTCTGCTCCCAGGGAACAAGAAACAGCAAGAGAGGATATGGCCTCAAGTTGCACAAGGAGGGATATAGATTGAATATTAAGAATTTTTTCGTTGGAAGATTTATGAGGAATTGAATAAGCTGCCCAGGGAAGTGGTGGAATCACCATTCCTGGAAGAGTTCAAAAGCCATGTGGATGTGGCACTTGGGGACATGGTTTAGTGGCAGCCTTGGCAGTGCTGAGTTAATGCTTAGGCTAAATGATATTAGAGGTCCTTTCCAAGATAAATAGTTCCATGATTCTATGAATTTTCTTATTATTTCTATACAGTAAGAGAAACAAATGCCATTTTTGCATTTAATCATCAAATTGGAGATCAAAGAGAGAAATCTATTGAAGATTGGGCATGTATCTCCATCCCTTTTCCAGGAGTTCTTGGCATAACTTTATTACATTAGAGTTTATCATTCAGACTTATGGATTTTATTATGGATTTTTTGGTTTCTTTTCTATGTGAAGAGTGGAAGCCTCATTTAGAACTGAACAACAGCATGTTGGTATTGGACACAAAATTTGCCTCCTGAAACAGGAGCATTCTGATTCAGCTATTCTACTCCACACAGAGACCCCCATGCAGCACTGGAAGATGTTTTCTCCCTGGAGTCAGCCACGGTGATTTTGAACATTGTTTCTTTGAGTCTCTGTCTAGAATTGAGATGCCTTTTGTCCTAAAGATTTCAGAGCCTTGGGATAATGCATGACAAGATAATTATGTGCCATGCAAAGAACCAGTAGTGGAAGCTGTAAAACACTGCAGAGTATTCAGTGTATTCCAGGCACCAAGAACTCGTGGATTTGAGAAACATCACCTAATCCCCACTCATTGTAAAATCAAAAAGACAGAAAATGGGTTTGAAAATGGGTCAGTCTCTGGGAACATTCAAGGTCAGGTTGGATGGAGCGTTGAGAAATCAGGTCTATTTGTAGATATCTCTGCTCATTAAAGAGGGGATGGACTAAATTACTTTACAGGTAAAGTAATTGGAGTCCTTTCCAACTCAAACTATACTAAGATAAAATAGTATTATTATTATTATTGTTAATAATAATAATAATCTTACATTAAAATTATTCCAATGATAAGAAAGCTTTCAAGACTGTCTGTACCATGTAATCAAGCAATTAAACCTTTGACCCATCTCACTGAACTTTTCTAGAAATCATTTTCCTTCACTGAGTTATCTGTCAAGACAGGCTCTGATGGTCAGCAAGGAGAGACGAGATCCCAGGGAGAACAATTTATCCCATCACAGAACTGGCGCCTTCTTTAGTTAGGTTTTATTTACTTATTGATATTTCATATCTGACTCTTTTCAACTACAGCAGAAGCATAGCTGACTACTTCAGACTAAATGCCTAATTTTGGTATTGGAAAAGTTAGATATGATGACCTTTGCCTAGACTGAAAATACAAAACGAATTCTTTTATAAGGACCTAAAATTGCTGTAACTGTACTGAATCAACCAGCAGTGATTGATGACTCCTCTTGGACTTATATGAATGTGTCAGAGGAACAATATTTTATTTACATCTGAGAACCTGACCTTTCTGAATTGCAGTTTTAATTCAGAGGGAAATAGAATAAGGAGAGAACTCTGAATAACATGAGTGAAATACCTATAGGTCTGTGCTGAGACTTTTGGAATTGATGTTTGGTGCCTAAGAGCTGAATGAAAATATCTGCTGAGTGTGGTGGCATGAGAGGGCATAAAAGTAGTGTGGAAAGGTTAGAACTAGACTTTAGATTGTCCTTAGTAACTAAACTGGGAATTACAGCTGAATCTTTTGGTCCAATAACGAAATCAATTTTTATCCTTTGCAATCTAGTAAATTTTCCCAGAGTAGCAGAAGGTTACAGGAGTCCATCAAAGGCTGCAGACAAGAGATTTTAAATGCTGTGAGGCTGAGAGTGTATTGGATATATCCCAAATTCACTGAAGATAAGTATAGTGCAATTTACAGAGAGATGGCACATTGGTCAGCTCTAAAATCCAGCTTTTCCCCATGAGATTTTCTTTCTATGAGAATGAAACTATGTAGACTTTTATTTTTGGATTTTTTTCTCTTTTGATACAGCTTTACTGGGCAGTTTGTAGTATTCAGTAGCTTGTCATTAGTCTATACATGAACAATAAAAATCTTTGAGGATTAGACTTTTTCTGACAGGTCCTTGTAAACTTCCAGATATAATTGGTGGAAAGTGTAAGACAGGCTGGAGTAAGACTTAGAATCTTTATATTGACTTCTATGCTCTTTGCATTTGACTTCCATTACTACAGCTGCTCTTGGGGCACTTGAAATACTTTTATTAGACATCAGACAGGAAATGAAATTTGTGTTCAGCACTGTGGAAGTCCTTTGGTACAGGCCATTGCAGTTGAAATTTGGAAGCAGTCCACTTCTCTTAGTTAGTTTATATCAATCTATAACTCACAAAAGCAAGAGCTTGAGATGTTGTTGTGTTCATTCTGTTTATTAAAAGCCTACATGCATGGTCTTCAGGAGATTTCATTAATCTGCCTCTTTAATATTATAAATACACATATACAGGTTTTCAAGGTACTTACTTAAGTATATTGCTTATAACACCCCAGTGAACAAAGTCTGAAATGGACCTCAGAACTAGTTTTAATTCCCAAATGGAAACAGCTGAGGGTACAGCTGCCTGAGTAAATGAAGCACTGCTGGAAGTGGACACAGGCACTAAACTGTGGCAGTTCACACTGTTCTATATCCAGAACAGTTTTCAGTGTGGTTTCATTCCAGGCCAACTAGTGCTGCCCCAGATGATTTCACTGAATATCTGGGGTCTTGCTGTAGGCCAGGGACAATTCCTTTTAGGCAGTTTGGATGCATTCATGCTGTTTTGGAGGCTGAGGCAATTCACTGTTACACACACACCAGTCTGAGCCTCCTGCCCCAAGGACCAGAGAACAGGTCCTGGCACTACTCATTTTGCCAATAAACACCTGAATTTTTTTGTCTTCCAAAGGCTGGTCCTGATTCTTCAAATTTAGGGATGTCCAATATCTTGACAGCAGCCACCTTTCCTGTCTTGAAACTCTGTGCAAGTCCTATACTGGAAAACCAAATTTTAAAATTAAAAACCATAGGAGAGCTGCGATATATATCTGAAATAAAGATGTCCCCAGTTACATTTTTTCTTTCTCACATGATGGGAGGGAAATTACAAAACCTGGCAGCAGGTTTTACTGCTTTTTAACCATTTCAAACAGAATTCTGTCACAAAAGGAGCACGCTAGGACGTGTATTCCTGTTATCTCTGCTACTTTATGATTTGTCAGTGAGTAACAGGGGTGTTGCTCGGACTTTCCCTCCCCTTGTGCAATAATTAAGCTCTGATAGCAGTACTGAAATGTAAGTTGGACTAGTTTGTGATTAAACTTAGGAGCACTTGGAAACATCTTCCTACACCAGGCAGGAGCAGAATATCAAACAGAGAACAAGCATCATTAGCACCCACTTTGAACTGAAGAGCAAATTTGATAATGTCTGCACTAATTTGGCATCTCTCTTTTCTCTGAACACTCCTTGTAACACAAGGCAATCATTCCTGTGGCTTGTTTGTTCCCAGCAATCACAGAACAATCTTCAGTCAGTAAAGTGTGGTGCATCTTAACTGAATACTTCAAACTCATACAACAATTTGCCATTTATTTTGACACAATTATTTTTTAAAATACTTTAAGGGATGTGAAAATCATTATTGGTGCATACAGGAGAAGTCTAAGTAAAACTGCAGTTATGTGGTCAATTTTTTCTTAGTCCAAACAATTCATTACATGTAGTAGAAGAAAAATTTTTTATTTTTTTATCATCACAGAAAAATTCCTTTTCTTTTCCATATGAATGATGAAGTATCATTTTCCTAAGTGAATGTGGAAGTGTATGCATCATTGAAAAAAAAGGAGAAAATTTTTTTAACATGGACTTTTTTTCTTTCTCAATATTTCAATATTGCCACTCCACAAATTTAGATAATAAATTTCAACTCCAGTATTCCCCTGCACACTTTTCCCCCCTTCTCATTTTTTTTTTTTTTTAACATTTGGAAACCTCCTACATCTCTGAAAATGTTAATAGGCTAATTATCACTGAGTTAATTTGCAAGTCATATTCCCTCCTGCCCCCACATTAAAAAAAAAAAAAAA
>VWZV01016546.1:651703-679203 GCA_013397155.1 Irena cyanogastra
AAAAAAAAAAAAAAAAAAAGGCAAGTGAACTTAGCCACAAAATAAGTCAAGGGAAAAATGAAGTACTAATTAAGAAAGCTGGGGTTTTATGCAAATGACTTCTTCACCGAAGACAGTCTAATGAATGTGCCCTGAGTCGATCCGTGTGCGTTTTCGCCAAGCTGACAGCTGGCTCGGAGGAAGGTCAGACAGAATCAAGCATGCACAGAGCATAATCCTTCAGATTGGCAGCTCTGCCCCCTGGTCACTGTTTGATTATCTCCCAAATTGCTGTATTTCACAGAGATAATGATTTTTTATGGTCACAGATTTGAAGACAACTGCTGTATCCTGAGGGTTGTCGTTCTGCAAGGAGACACTGCTGCTTCCTTCGGAGAAGAAGTGTGGGGGGAAAAAAAGTAGCTCTGTCTTTTTTCCCCCCTCTCTCCCTCACTTTCCTTTCCCCACCTCTCCTTTTTCTATTTATTTCTTCTGTTTATTTATTTATTTATTTGCATTTCTTGTGGCCAAGAAGAGCCCCCATTCCTGGTGTGGAGGAGGACGACGCTCCGGCACAGACATTCCCGCTCCGAGCCCGGCTGCATCTCACGGAAATAACAAAATTCTCCAATGAAGTATGAAAGAGCAAACACTCAGGAGCAGAGAAATCCAGGAGAGGGGGGAGAGCCTCTGAAGGAATTCTCTGCACATGGTTGCTGTTCATTGCTGCTTGGTGACTTGCTGTCCTGATGGCCAGATATGTTGGGCCTCAGGGCGTTGTAAAAAACCATCATGGGCCTGGAAAGGGGATAAATGCCAGAGGCAGCAGTGGTGGAGATGGTTTTCAAAACAGGCCAGGTGCAGATGTACAAACAGCACAGCATCTCCCACGGTTCACATCCCTGACACTGGCACCTGTGGATGGATTTTCCTTTGAATCTTAACACCCAAATGGGTAAATGCTTCTAAAAATGTAGGTAATCCAGAAAAAAAAATGGCATTTAGTGCTCTGTGAAGGATTCAGTCGGAGAAACTTTATCCTAAAGAGCTGGTTGTGCATTATCTGATGAAATGCTTTTCGCTTGGAAAAATGTTATCAAAAGCAAGCTTTGCAATAGAAGATGTTTGCCAAGATAGGCAAAGGCAGAAATTCTGGAAAAAGAAAAAAATGTTACATATTTCATGTGTAAACAGTGTGTTGTCCTCCTTTGTCTCAAACCATTAAAAAAATGTTCTTGGTGGTTTGATCACTTAATGGATAGATTGAGGCACCCAACTGAAAACTAAGAATTTATTGATCTGTCTATTTATTAATCTATTTCTTCAATATTTGAGATGCCCATTAATTTATTTATTATTTTGAAATTCCTTACATATTAGTAGAAAGAGAGGATATTTTATGAGTGTGGATGGATGTCAACTGCCAGAGCAACAATTCTTATGTTAGATGAGTTATCTCTTTCCACTTAGTGGATCAAAAACAGTGCTTCAGACAAGGGAGAATAGATCAGAGGTAAATTCTCAACACTGTGTTGTTCAGAGCTGTAGCTGGAAACTACTTTTCCAACACTACTGTGAAGGTGTCAAGAAAGGGGCGTCAAAGCTTTCCTCTGGCTCAGGGCAAGCGGAAACCAATTCTCTACACACCCACTCTACCCCCAAATGCTTCATATGGAGAGCATGAGCAAAACAGAGCAAGAAAGACTCTTCCTTGAGTGCGAAGGGATTGTTTTGATCCCCGGATATGAATGATATGAATGGTATGAATGATCCCTGGACACCAATGATTTTGGGGGCTCACAAGAAACAGACTTTCTGGAAGAGCAGTAAATTCTAACGGGGATGTCCTCAGTGAAAAGAAGGTAAAGGTGCCTCATCACTTGGAAAGATTGGTTGGGTATGTCCTGGACAAAGAGGAAGCCTGAGATCAGGACTGGTAGAAAGGTCTTCCCAGCACAAATAAACCTATCATAGGGTAAGAGGGAATATATAGAGGGAAGGAAGAAAACAGAAACGAGTTGAGTCAGATCCACTGAGGATGTTTGTTCCTTTGGAAAAGACTCTATTTCATAACTGGTCTGACAACACTGAGAACACTTTTTTCCCTGTGAGGTGGGGGAGGCCCTGGCACAGGGTGCCCAGAGAAGCTGTGGCTGCCCCTGGATCCCTGGAAGCGTCCAAGGCCAGATTGGACAGGGCTTGGAGCAAGCTGGGATAGTGGAAGTTGTACTCGCCCATGGCAGGGGGTTGGAATGAGATGAATTTTAAGGACTTTTCAAGCCATTATATGACTCTTTGAAATCACTGTAGCACTGGCTGATGATCAGATCAGATCAGATCAGATCAGGTGATCAGATCTCAAACCACAGTGGAGGCAATACAAGCAAAAATGAGAAAAAGTGCTTCAGCAATGAATAGAACAGCACCAAATTTAGATGTCTGGAAAATTTGGAGCAGATGCTTAGCACTGCCTTGGAAACTATGTCTTTCCCTCAGTCCTCATGTCCAGACCTCCACTGTACACACTGAAGCTGTTACTGGAGGAGCATGACATCCAGCTATAATCATAGAAGGGGAAATCACTTTTGCTTCTACAAGCAGGTGAACTGAAATGCACAGTGAGCTATTCACGACTCAGAGCGTTCCTTTCCTGTCCATACTAACAGGAGCTCGAGCACAGATTGACTTGATCTTTTCAGCCTCTGCCTATCCTTGCTTGAATAGTCTTCCTCCTTTATTATCCTCAATATGTTTAAAGGCTTGCAGGGAAATAATGCAAGAGCCCTCCTGTGGCTGATTTTAACACCTACCATTCACATCCTTACAGCTGTAAGACACCAAGAGTCAAGTGACCAGAAGTTTCTGCTTTTAATATTGCAAAATATCCTCTGAGATATGGGTGGAAAAAGCTGATTATGCTAAACTACCTCCAAGCCTGGATAGAGATACATCCTACAGTCAATTCACACTTATTTTTCTAGGCACCATCCTAGCATTTTTTAAATTCCCACACACTGTTGCTCACAACACTATTCTAAGCAAATAGCTCACCCTCAAAACAAGTTTGTCTAGAAATTCACCCACAATTTCACATGGGAAAAGGGGATCCAACTAAACCCTCTCCTAGTACCTCGCATGTTTGTTTTCAGTCTTTAGAGCCTGCTGTCTTCCAACGTCTGTAGACTATTGCTTCCCCTCAGGGCTGCATGAAGTGCTTTTAATCCCTTCTTTTAAACTGATATCCCTCACAAGTCCCCACTCTTCTCTAAATGCATTTGTTCTTTTTTTTTTTTAAAAGTCGTAAAGAAATATCCAGATGGATGAGGCACTCCCACTTAGTTGGATCAGAGTTTACTACCAAAGAATGGCCCCTCTGCTGAAATATGTGAGGACATTGCATTGGTGGCCTTAGATTACACAGATCACAGTGGCATTCCCTTGACCCAGGGCTCATGGCTGGGCTTTAAATTTTGCATGTATAATTTTCCTAAATCTTCTCCATTATTAATTTTTGGTTGTAGTATATCTTCTTTGCTCGGTGCAGGATTTGGTGTCCTTAAATCATTTTCTGCATGAAAAGAAGAGCAACTTGCCAAGTAAGCTCAGTGATGCTCACAAGCGGCTGAGCTGCCTTAAACAGGCAGCACAAGAATGACAGGGTAGCTAAAGATGTTTCAAAACTCCAGCTTGCATTGACAACCAGTGACCTGTTCCTCCAGCCAAGCTCTCAGGAGCAGAATTCAGATGAGAACCTGTAGTGTGGTGACTATACTCCACCAAAAACCAGAAGGCACAAACCAAGATTTCAACTCAGACAGCACAAAAAGAGTGTTAGGACTCTCAGACTAAATGAGAGTGTATTTATTTTATCATCTGAATCACTCATGGTTATTCTGGCTGACTGCCTACCTGCCAAAACTTGGAGAAGAAATCCCACTGTGATAGGATCCTGGAGGAAAATAAATAAAATTTATTTTATTAGAATATCTGGCATTAGCTCTGTAGAAAAAAATAATTTCTTTGCTAACTAATAAAGTGTATGAACAGTGTGAGCCCTGGATAGCTGTGGTGGGAGAGATTAAGATTCAGGTTGGTGCTGTCTTTCATGCAGACTAGGGATTTTTACTGCACTTTTTCACATCACACACGAATGCCCCAAGCACCAGCCAAAAGATCTTTCGAAGTGGGTGATCAGCAGTTCTTTTCCTGATGCAAGAAACTGCTTCTGCAGCTTTTGTAAGAACAGGTGAATACATTACCTGACAAAATTAATTTTGACAAAATAAAAATTTGTCTACATATAATGATTTAACAAGGAAACTCCTGACTTCCTCTAGGAACTTGTCTTTTTATATCATTGACTTGATGAAAAATCTGAAGTCTACAGGAAAAGTGAACTCTGCTGCCTGTCTCATTTCAGATCTAAGCCACAATTCTGCAAGCACAGCACAAGGAGTTGTATATGTTTTCAGTGAAAAAAAAAAATCAAGGAAAATACTTACATTTAAATACTTACATTAAAACGTGAAAGAACTGGAACAAAATCCATAATCTGAGTGAATCTGTAAGCACCAGCAGACACTGTTCAACATCATTAATTAACAACAGCACCACTAGATTAGATGAACTCTTAAGAGAAGCAGGGAATGAGGCTGCAGGACACAATGAATAGATTATCAGTCCAAAAGGACTTCTCACTGGTGCAGCACTGGTACAGAGCCAAAGTGACAGTGGAAGCACTGAACCTTTAGATGCTTTTTAGGGGTTTTCAGAGCTCAAGTCTGAGTGTATCTCAATGAACAACTAAGAATTCTGCATAAAACTAAATAAATTGGAAAAAAACTGAAGTTGGCCATGGGGTGAAAACTATTGGTCTCAATGGTAGAGTACATCTATTGATACAATTAGTGATCTAATGTGTGGAAATTTATTGTCCTCATTAATGCCCAGTAACTCAGTTGAAACAGTTTATTGATGGCTTCCAGAGGCAAAGAATATCAGAAACAGGGAAATGAAGGAGTCAAACCTTTCAATTCCCTGTGCAAAGAAGTCTGGTTTTAATTTAAGACAGAGACTAAAAGGCAAAAGGTGTAGACTCATGGGTTTGGATATCATCAGAACACTTTCCCAACTGTGTATAGCTGAGGTTGCCAGCTCAACAGCAATGCCCCATTTAGGCACACTCTGGTCCCTCATGCTGGCTCTCAATCAGGTCTAGCTGGTTCCCAGCTCAAGTAGGGCAACGTCTTCCTATCTCTGGAAGTGTCCAAGGCCAGGCTGGATGGGGCTTGGAGCAACCTGGGATGGTGGAAGCTGTCCCTGCCCATGGCAGAGGGCTGGAACTGAGCTTTAAGGTCCCTTTCAACCCAAAACATTCTGTGATTCTGTGATCACTGAAGTTTCTATCATCCCAGTAGAGTCAGTGCAGAAAACCATACAGAGCTCACTCAGGGGCTGTGGTTTGTTCCTCAGAGACAGCACATCCTTTCTTTAATTGAGTCTGTGTTCATAGGCTACCTGAACAGCCTTTGTACATGTCTAAAGTAGGGAATCTGATTATGATACAACATTTCTACTCAAAGAAGCTGAATGGTCTTTCTTATCACCAGTCTTCCCTCTGTAAAGACTTTGTCAGCTGGGCTGCATTTGTTACAAAGCTTTATTATATTTGTTTTGTATTATAAAAATTGTACATCATTGTGCTTTATTGATTTTTTATGGCCTTCCTGGCGACAAAATGAAGTAGTTTCTAATCTTGGCTGTGTTCAGATGATGCTTGCATTGGCCCACTTTGTTTTTATGCAGACTGTGTGTAAAGAAAGCATAAACTTCTTTGGAAGAGCTGTGAAGTGAAGGCTCAAACTGCATCTCACTGGGGGAGGGGAGAGAAGGGAGGGCAGGGTGATCTATCCCAATCAATTAGGAATACCCTGCAAATTAGGCAGACATCAGTTGCACAACTTCACCCATCCTCCCCAGCCATGCCCCTGGATAAAAGAGAGAACCACAATGGTAGTTAAAACAATTATCATCCAGTGGAGCTTGATTCTAAACTGCTCTGCTAGGAAGTGGCAAGGAGCATTCAGCTCCTGACGCAGCGAGCAATCGCTTTTTCTTCCCCTTGGGTAGAGAAGCTCCTGGCTTTTTAAGCAATTCTGTACCTCTGAACTAGTCCTTGCAGGGCTTTGGGGTAGCATGCCAGTGGCACTGGATCCCATTATCATCATTGCATGTCACTGGAGGCAACAACAGGAGAGAGATGCAGAAAGGGCTGGGAATGAGAGGAGACATTAATAACAGTGCACTGCTCTGTGCTGACAAAAGCAGGAGAAGGTTTTGTGAGGCCTGCTGGAGAGGAGAAGGAAGGAGGAGAGGTGGAAACAAAAGGGATGAAAATTAACTAATATAGGATAGAAGCAGTTATGCAATGACCTTGGGTGGAAGAGTAGTACTAGGTAATAACTGGTGTAATGGCAGGTCCAGTTTCTATAATTTTTTGATGTTGGTCAAATCACTTAGGATCAGGTTTGCAAAAAATTATCTGTGTATCTCAAAGACAGAGCAATTAAAAGCTGAGCTTCCAGAAGTTCCTAAGTAAATGAGGATTCTGCCTCAGTGTTAAGGGGAAGTAAAAATACACACCATAAAAAGCACAAACGCTGCATCTTTGCTGACCCATTAAATCTTGCTACAATTTCTTGGCTTCTTGGCTTCCTTAGCAGCCTTCCAAAGGCTTTGAGCCCTTTAAATTTGATCCCAAAAACTGTAGGTGGACTCCCCACCAAGTGCCCTTGCTGATATTATCTCCAGTTGTACACTTTCTTCAAAACCTCAATGCTAATAAACTGGAAAAATCACCAAACAAATATCCATAATTTCTGGCTGCATCCCAGATTTCTTTTCCACTAAATCATCTAGCCTTATGTCAATTTACTGCAACCACACAGCCAAAAGTTGTAAGGCTTCTGTGGCATTCTTCAAAAATCCAAGTCAAAATCCAGAAACATGGAATAAGGTTCACTTTCCAGCACTTTCAAGGTCTCATTGCCATTGCCTTCCTCATTCAGCTTTGGTTCTCAGGAAGTGAAAGGAAGTGAAACCACTAAAATGCAAGTCATGTGAACTATTTTAGCTGGGTTTCACCCATAATTTTCACCCTCAACCAGTTTCTCTCCTTTGACTCGATGGAAATCCAGGAAGTCACCCTGGATACCAACAGTTGCATCACAGACTTCCAGTCTCCCTCTGAGGATTCTCACTTTGACATTCAACCGTCCACGACTTTGCTGCTTTGTGACACATAAGGATTGTCTTATTTCCAAATCTTTGTTCTCATCATCAACCTCTACATATAAAATTGATTAATTTCCACCAGCCAGTTCCAATTATCTCCCAATTATAGGCATCTCTTAGATATTTTAAATCAAAGGGCACCATTATGATGATTAGTCTAATTTCTGTCATTGCAAAGGGAGTAAATGCCATTCATTTTGTCCAGTTTTGAGTCCCATAAACTGCCCTTTCAGTTTGGGCAGTGCCAATTTAGTAGTATCTTCTTCCCAAATTGAACATCAGGGACTAAACAGGTTTGCTTTGGATTCTGAATCTACATCTCTTTCTGAATCTAACTGTTCTGTTATTCCATCTCCAGATCTGTTACATTCCCAGAGTGGACAAAAATGTAAAATATTGAAAAAGGGCAATTTCTGGTTGGAAGATGGGATCTTTAAAGAATCTTGATGCTGCAACAATAGCATTTCCAGCCTTTTTGAGAAGGCTGTTGAAATGCAAGTGTTCATCACTGATATGGACCTGAGCCTTGAACTCCTTTCTAGGTGAGGTATCCACCATTCTGGTTACTGTGTGGGTCCTGTCTGCATTCTTCTCCATGGATGTAACCTTGCAGAATGAAAAGTTCCTGGCAAAGTCCTTGGAAAGCAATGGCTATTATGTTTTTTTTTTCCCCTCCTATTCATATTCTTATGAAATACAGGAGCAAGGGGTTCCCTCTTAGGTCTCCACAGCTTCCTGGGGAGGGGAAGTGCAGAGGTCAGTGCTGATCTTTGCTGTGTGGTCTGCAGTGATAAGACACATAGGAATGGTTCAAAGCTGTACCAGGAGAGGTTTAGACTGAACACTGGGAGGTTTTTCATGGCCAAGAGGCTGCTCAAATACTGGAACATGATCTCTAGATAGGGGGTGATGTCCAAGGCCTGTCGGCATTTAAGAGAGGTTTGGACAGTGCCTTAACAGCACGTCTTGGTCAGCGTTGAACTGGTCAGGCAATTGGACCAGATGATCATTGTACATCACTTCCAACTGAAATAGTTCTATTCTATTCTATTCTATTCTATTCTATTCTGTTCTAACCTGGAGCTTTTTGTTTATATGGACTACAGCAGACCTGGAAAATTTTGTGAGAATTAGTAGCACATAATTTTTTCCCCAGATGTTGGCCAGCACGGACACTTTTTGGTACCTTTGGTAGGAAGGTACCTTTGTCCCAGGAAGCCCTGGGACAGCTCCATGTAGGCAGGATCCAGCAATCAGCTCTGGCCAAAATAAGCACACTAAATAGCTTAGGTAAAAGTGAAGAGAAAAATCTACCCTGAATTTATTCCTGCCACAGACAATTTAAAGGATGGACAAGGTCTTATTACCCAAAATCAGGATTACACCAGCAACCAGAAGGTGTTGGATTACTTGGGATCAGTTAAGGCCTCTACTGACTTTGTCATTGCCTCCACCAGACCATCCTTAGCCCAACAGCAGACTCAGTTAAGGACACAGCTATCTAATCTCCAGAACATATCCCATCCACATGCCTGAGCAGACATTTAGGGAAGCTTCTCAAGAATATTTTTTCTATCATTATCATCAGCGGTTTTTCCTTATGGATGTTTGCAATAAATAAATGCTTGCTGTGGGTACGCTTACAACAGGGAGGAAGGAAGGGTAGGGGGAGGGCTGCATTCTCATTTCTTGGCAGATATAAAAACCCACCAAACTATTCATATTTAGTTCTGTTTGGAATAAATAAAAAGCAAACAAACATCACAATGCACCCAAAGGCTTTGCATAGCTGGAAGCTTTATTGATTCATATACCACCCACATAATCTGCCAAAATGCACTACACTTTTTATTTTTTGAAATTTTTTTATATCTTCTTCACAGGAAAGTCTAGCCCTCCAAGCTCATTTATTCAAGGGAAAATAATTAAATAAATCCTTTAAACACTACTAAACCTACTCTGGGAAAGGATTTTGGTTGTGGCTCAAAGGAAATGCATTCTCTTGGGCTGTGGGAGTTGCATGAATTGTTTGGAACATCATGCCCAGTCCATGGAAAAGAGATGACTTCTGTCTGTCATAGCTGTCAGCAAACTGAGGTTGCTAGAACAGAGTTCCTTGCAAGGGAAAAGTTCATATCAGGTCACTAAATTTCAGTATAGTCCCTGGAAATCATGTCATTCCCAAATGACAACAGTTATGTGGAAAATGCAGCCTGGTCTTTTGAAAAAATTGCTCTGAGTTCTGTTTTGAGTGGGAACAGGAAGAGGAAAGATCCCTCCAGATGCACTATGTGACAGCATGGAGCCTTCAGGGGGTCTCAGTGTGAAGTGAAGAATGGTGGAAGTGGGATGAAGCACGGGAAGTTGCAGGACTTCTGCTCTTTCTGTTCAGATCAAGTGTGGTTTTCTGGTGTAGTCAAGTCAAATGGGGTATTAGCCAAGCTCCAAGTGTCCACCCAAATCTTGGGAGTGCTCTGTTCCTGGGGAAAATTAGCACAAAAGAGTTTTCATGGATATAATTTTTGTTTATTTTTCCAAAACTGACTGGATGCATCTAGACTGTTTTCTTGGAATAATCCCTAGCGCTAGGTTGTGAACAGTATCTGAGAGATATTTCACAGCCTGATTTTGTTGAATGTGAAAAAACTCCATGCCATGCCACCCAAACATTTAGGAATGGTGCATTTTATCCCAGTGCCAGCACTTCCATAAGGCAGAAGAGACAATGTTGGAGAGATTTGACTCATTGTTTGGTGCCCCATCCCTGAAAGTCTTCAAGGCCAGGCTGGACAGTTCTTGGAGCAACCTAGGATAGAGGAAGGTGCCCCTACCCATGGCAGGAAGTTGGAACGAGATGACCTTTAAGGTCCCTTCCAAACCAAACCATCCTGTGATTCTATGTTTCTTTGACCCTGCTGAAAGCGGAATTCCTTTTCCCTTCCCACACACAGGAATAAAGTCCTACCTGGTGAGAAACAGCAAGAGCCTTGGCTCATTTTCCTGCAGTTAAAAAGTTAAGACTAAAGTAGAAAAAAACCTGAGATGGTGTAAATCCAAGCCAAGTTCATTAAACAGAAAATCATCCTTCAGAGTGCCTAAATTAGTTCGTCAATAAGATGCTTGAAGGGCAAGATTTCATACTTGCAGACCGTTGCCAGCAAAATATAAAAAGGAACAAGGCATTTATGGAATTGTATATTTCTTGGATGGCAGTTTAAAAATTAGACTTAATTGAAGGCTAAAAAGAAAGCATTTTCATTGTTGAGAATGAAGGGTTTAAAAAAGAATTAAAGAAATTTTCAACTTGGGTGTAGGGCATAATTACAAAAACATTAAAGCAAATAATTGGTAGCACTGTAATTTTTTCCTCCCCAGGTAACTACCATATGTATTACACAGTGAATCATTGACTCTGTCCCTCCTATCATTAATTACTGTGATGCATAAATAATTGGAAAATTATATGTTCCAAAAATGATTTAGTAATACATTTTATGCAACTAATAAGCACAGGCTTTTAATCATCACTAGACATGTTATGATAAATTTTGCTCTCCATCTCAACTCTTCTGTTATCTCTCATTTATACGGCTGCCATCTCCTTGCATGCAAATACACTAAGCCACTTGACATCACAGACTTCCCAGTGCATGGTTTTTACTGGGCTTTATTCTGCTCGACATTTTTGGTGCTTAAATTTTGGCTTGAAATTCATTTGAGGGTATCCCTAGCCTCACAGAAACGCTTAAACTATTTATCCCCAAACCATAAACTATTGTTTAATTTAAATGGAAATATCTTAATCTGGTTTTTTCTCACCCATTTAAAGCAGTCTATACCTTTTGTTTTGCACAGTGGGAATATTTCAAATCTGCTGCTATAGATTGAACTGAAATAACTAAAAATCTACTCTCTAGGATTAGAAACAGTAAAACATATTTTAACATGTGCTGATCATCATGGTACGTGTTATTTCCTTTCTCCAGGTTTAACGCATTATGTTTGACACTCCATCATCAAGTTATATGACTCAACACCTTAAGGAACAACTCAGCCTGGAAAAGCACAAGAACCACTGATATGTCAAGATGTTATTTCAAGTTCAACCCAAGCAACACAACCTGTCAAAACTGTTCAAATTAAATTTCCCACTCTGCAGCTAATCATTCATGCTTACTTTTAGTGCTGTTTACTGTTGTATTGCTCACAGAACCTGCAGTTCTTGAACACAGCAGAGAAATTCATGTTTGTGACTGGCTAAGTGAAGGTGATAATGAAATGGTTTGGTTCATTAAACTGTCTTCAGATAAGTACAGTGCTCATAGGAATTTCATAAAATCATATCATATCCAGAGTTTTATCCAATTGTACTTTAGTTAGACACTTGCAAAACAATTGACTACACAAACTACTAAAAATGTTTATTTCTAAGCCAAGAAAAGCACAGTAGGCACTGTCTTTGGAGAGCCTAATACTACACTCTTGAGCCTTCTACCCCTTCTTCTTCATGTAAATGAATAAAAATTAGTGTTTCCCATTTATTCATAGCTACTGTCAGACAATTGAAGGCTGCCTCAAGCTCCAAGGATCTGTAGATGTCAGAATATTGATAACAACTCCAGCCTGGGTTTCTGCATAGTTCAGGCTGGTGCAGCACAAGGAGGAACCAAACACAAGACATGGTCTTTATTGATTGACTGAGCATGAAAATTATTAAGGACATGTGACACCATTTCAAATCAACCCGGGCTTTTGTGAGGCTGAAGGAGTTACAAATATTAGATCAGATTTAGTAACTAAGCAGAGAAGGGATTCAGTCTATCTCAGCCCATGAAATAGAATGGTTTGGGTTGGAAGGGACCATCTAGTTCCAACCCCCTGCCATGGCCAGGGACAACTTCCACTATCCCAGGTTGCTCCAAGCCCCATCCAACCTGGCCTAGGACACTTCCAGGAATAGGGCACCCACACCTTCTCTGGGCAACCTGTGCCAGAGCCTCAACACCCTCAGAGGGAAGAATTGCTTCCCAATATCTAATCTAAACCTGCCCTCCTTCCCCTTAAATACCACATCTCATACTTACTCCATGTATGTAAAGGGTGACTACCACCTTGGTGTCTCCTGTAAGTCAGGGACTGGCTGAGGGAGAGGCTTTTCTCTTAGATGATCACCTGGTTGTAAAGTTCCACTCTGAATCCCTGCTAAATATCTCATTCCTGTTCTGAGGAGGGGATGCTACACCTGAAATCTCAGCTCTATCCCTTTGGAAATCTTCACATGCTTCAAGTAACCCCTTTGATTCTGCCAAACTGCTTTTTCTAACCATAGATGAGGGGCTTGTGGAGGACAAGTGCTAGGAGCCCCAGGGGGGATTCCAGGAAAGCCTTTCTATAAAATAACATGTCCTGACCTTATGGAAATAATTCATAGATGGAAATCTGGATTGCTTTTGGGAGGAAAGGCTCAGCCATTGAAGTCAATGAGACCAATCAGTGCCAAAAGTTCCTGTGCCTGCAGAAAATGTGTGCAAGGAAAGGAGTCTAAAGTTGTCTTTTTAATTTGTTGTGACCCAAATCATGATGAAAACACTGTTCAGGGGTCTTTTTCACAGTGAAATGCATTAACATTTCAAATAATCTCTGGCAAAAACATGATATAAGAAAGTTTGACTTAATCATAACAACATTCACTCTCCTTTCATTGAAAACAGCCTTGAAAACAGGTGCTGGAGATGTGTGGAGTACTGAAGGTGGAAATGTAGAACTAAAATCCCCTCCCCATTTCCCCCACACAACAACCTGCTTTGGCTCTCAGGTGCAAGTCCCTGAAAGCAGCTTGTGTTCCATGTGAAAGAGGTGCAGTGTGTGTGGACAACATCCACTCCATTCCATCTCCTCACAGGAGGCTGGTATGATGAACAGGTACAACAGGTGGCTGACCTTCCTGTCTCACTTGAGTTTGGTTAGTTTAAAAGAATTTTTTTCTTTTTTTTGCCTTCAATATGCATAGCTGTTGAACTTCCATGTCAGAGGGTGGAACAGGATGATCTTAAGAGGTCTTGCAACCCAATTCATTCCACGATTCTGTGATTCCATGGAAGAGTTTAAGAGACCATGCCCATGCTCTGCCACTGCTTACTTTACTATTCCAGACTGCAGTGGACTGGGATCTCAATAGAAAGGAATAACAGGAGGCAATACCAGGTCAGTGATATTTTTGAGGGAGTTCCAGGTTTGGAAATGTTAATATGCCTGCTGGATACTGCCTATCACCACAGGGAAATAGTAAGGAAGGAGAAAAAAAGCCTACAATACAGGTGTTCTCATGTCCTTAATAGCAGTAAAATGGGTTGGAAAATTGCTCCCAGATAGGTGGGAGAAAACATCTTATCATCAGAGACTTGAAGAGCCCAGACTTATCAAAAAGGAAATGAAGACACAGCAGCACTACTTTTTCAAGGAGAAACTACCCTGAACTAACGGGCTGTTTAATCAGGCAGGTAAAGGCATAACAAAATCCAATGGCTGAAAGCTGGAAGCAGAGAAATTCGAATGAAGAATTAGATACACATTTTAAACTGTGAGGGCAATGTGGAACTGGAACATATTTCCAGGGCAAAGAATGGAGTTTCCAGCATTCAGTGCCTCCAGATCAGGCGCAGATAATCTTCTTCAGGAACTTTAATCAGGACACTAAACTGAAAACAGAGGGAAATGTTAATGCCTTACCAAGGGCTTTCATGTAATGAGAGTGGTTTAGAAAATACATCTTCATGGCATGAAGACCTGTGAATTCTTCATTCTTATCTCAGTGGGATCCAACTATGAAAGTGGGCTTCAGCAGCCTTGATGAGATAAGTAGGACAGAGACAGGGCAGGAGGAATTCAGGGGAAAGGAGAAGAATGACCAACTAGGGTCACAGGCACAGGCTTTATTCAAAGGATAAATTATCCTTTATTCAGAGGATTAGAGTCTCCCTTTCTCTCCATGACTGCATCCTTGTACTCTCCTTGGCGAAACACTCGGAGGAGAGGATGCTGGTGATCCATCCTCATAAACTAAGCAGCTCCAGGAAATATTCCTATGCATTGAAACTTTATAATCTATATCATTTAGCTGTGTGAATGGGAAGCTGTTTGTCTCTATGACCTTCACTCTCACCCAATCCCTTTGAAAATGAGAAAAAGACAGGTATCCCTGCCAGAAGGCCCCACAGATGCAACATCTTTGTGATCAAGTAGCTAAGGGAATTGAAGAGCAAGGATTTAGGCCATCCTGTGCCAGCTGGCCTTGGCGATGGAGAATTTAGTTCAGGCTTGTAAAATTTACTGGTATGGGAATAATTGTGGTTCCCCTAAGCCAGGCTGGTTATCCAAGGAGACACAAAGTGGTGTGAGTTAACTTGCAGTAGACCTCACAGTATGCAGAGAAAGATAAAGGATTGAAAATAAGGTCTAGGGATTAGCTTTTGCTTAATATTTCCCCTAAAGTTCTTGAGATAGTCACTGTGGTGTAGGTTTTTTTCTGTGGATCCACTGAAACAGGAATGTCCCACTTTTTCCACCTGGAAAAAGAAAAGTATAACTGCTGTAAGACCTTTTCCCAAGGTGACACTGCAGTAAAACCAAGGAGGAACCCCAAGATTCATTTCTTACAAGTCAAGTGCTCTCTTACTTGGAGTTATCCTCATCTGTGCTCATCCATGTGAGAGAAGGAGGTGATCCACAGGGACTGTTCATGTGAGGTAGGGACATATTACTGCACTTTCCCTTTGAGACACTTTCTGCTCTCCTCCTTTCCTTTCCCAAATCAAATCCATTTACTCCTTTCAGGCAGGGATAGAGTCTCCAGTGTCACATTAGACAGAGTTTTCATTGACCAGCAGCCAATATATGAAGCCAGTATATATTGTTTCAATGAGTCTGTCTAAATGACCTCAAGGAATGGATTTCAGGTCATATCATGGACTGGCACTATCCAAACAAGACAGATCAAGACAAGGATTTTGGTGTGTCAGATGTGGTTTTAATTTAGATTGAGACATGACAACTTGTCAAAGGAATGTCATCAAACATTAGTGTTTCTTTTCTTGATAATACAACACTGTGTGTTTCTATCAGAGGGCTTGTATAAAACAAGAACTGACCCCCAACTTTATCTTGAGCCTTTGTTGAAAAGAGAAAGCAAAAGTGTTCCTTCTAGTGCTCAGAGTAAGACTGACTTACTTGGAATAAATATGAGACTGTCCCATTGTATTTTCAAGTAGAAAACAAGAAAAAATTTATTACTTATTTACATCTTTCACCTACAGATATTTGATCCCAAACTTTGCAAATTATTGTGCAATCAGTGAGCTGTGTAGTCACCCATCATGAGATAATTTTTACTCTTTCTCGTGTAAAACTTGAAAACAATAGTTCAAGATTTATGGCGTTCAAAGAAAGAATTGCACATTGGATAAATTTACCCACTTCCCAAAGAATTAGGTGTTTTCAATGCAGACTCACTGCAAACCCCAAATGAGCAGCTACTCAGTCTTCTCTCTCAGATGAGATTCTGAGAACCATTTTGCTGAACCACCACAGTCTGTTGAAATGAAACTCCTCCTCCATAACAGCACACAGGCTAATTTAAATCATGGCCATTTCACACTGACTTTCCCAGCTGACCATGAGAGAAGGGCTGCAAGACAAGGGCATGTTATGATGGGGGAATGGCTTCAAACTCTCAAAGGGCAGAGTTAGGTTAGATTTAAGGAAGAAATTCTTTACTCAGAGGGTGGTGAGGCCCTGACACAGTTGCTCAGAGAAGCTGTGGCTGCCCCATCCCTGGAGGTGTTCAAGGCCAGGTTGGATGGGGCTTGGAGCAACTTGAGATAGTGGAAGGTGTCCCTGGCCATGGCAGGAGGATGGAATGAGATGGTTTTTAAGGTCCCTTCCAAAGCATTCTGTGATTCTATGATTCCATGATACACTTGTCTCAGAAAAAAACTCTCTGAGCTGCTTTAGTGAGTTTTCCTGCCAGCGTAGAAAACTGCTGCTTTTAGCTCACGCTTTGGAGAACATTGTTTTTATCTCTGGAGTTCACCAATTTGATCCTCAAAGGCTGGCACAGTCTTTCATAAATTAAAGAAAATAAAAGAAGAGGTAATAAGCTTTGGAAAATTATTGTGGTGATCCAAGCTGTCTCTGTGACAACACTGGGCTTGGCATCTGCAGCAACTCAACCTTCATCTGCAATCTCATGTGTCCCACCACAAGACCTGTGTCCACATGTCTCTTCCATAATTTTGTATCAACTACTTGATGGTGGTCCTGTGATTGTTCGTCCCTTTATAGGATCTTGCATAGCAGATGCATTTGCTCACTGCACAAATCCACATGATCCTTTAAGAGAATAACTGAGAAAAGCTCACACTTCCCAGCAATGCCCTGCATCCCACACCTCTTGCTTAAACTGACGCATTTATTCGTACATTTTTCCCAGAAAACTTCTAGCAGGAGCTAAAGTGCTTGACTCTTTCCTTGAAAACTCAGCCTGCACCATCGCTGAATCAGAGAACCATTTAGGTTGGAAAAAAGCTCCACGATAATTGAATCCAACCATTTACCTGCCACTGCCATGTCCACCACTAAACCAGATTCCACAGCAAGTTCTTTCCATACTAATAATTTTTTTTATAAATGAGGAAGTCTCTGAAGTGACTCAGATCTTTGAAAGATTGGTATTTCCTTAACAAAAATCTTGAATGGAGGGAAACAGTCAAAAAAAGAGAAAACGGGAGAAGGAATTCGAGGGTGAGCCTGGTTCCACTCTCCCCAGCTGAGGACTCCTCATCCCTGACCTCTTCCCTTCCCTACCCTGTGCCACCTTCCCTTCACACAGCTTTGTGCATGAACAAAAAAGCAGCCCTGCTTTGCTATCAGCTCACCTGTGAATGAGTAAATTGGGAGGTTTCCCTTCATCACTTTAGGTACAAGTTTACTGAAAAATTTAACTCTGACCACAGGCCATGGCTGCAGCCTCCCAGGTGGGAGAAACCATCCACTAATTTGAATTTGTCAGAGCAGAGCTATCTGGTTGCCTTTATAGCTGGGGAGGACAAAGTAATGATTTTTTTATTTTTCTTTTACTATAAGCAGGCAAATATATTAAATAAAATTGGGTTTCTCAAACAGTGCCTGCAAATGAGTTTTTTCTGTGCTGTTACAGGAGCTGGAATTGTCAAGCATTAACTCAAAGCTAATATTTTGAAGCAGGAGGTGTTTCAAACTGAGCTGTATTGCTTGAAGGTCAAACTTAACCCCATGAGGTTTAATTTCTTTTTTTCCTTTTTTCTTTTTCTTTTTCTTTTTCTCTATTTTTTCTTTTTTCCTTTTTCTTTTCCATTTTCCTTTTCCATTTTTTCACTTTCATTGTTTGCTTTTCCTTTCCCTTTTTTCCTTTTCCCTTTCATTTTTCCTCTTTTTTTCTCTTTCTCTTTCTTTCTTCTTTTCTTTCTTTTTCTTCTCTGCTTTTTAAAATTTCCTGTAAGTGTTCAAAAAACATGTGGATGTGGCACCTGGGGACACAGTTCAGTGTGGGCTTGGCAGTGCTGGGTTAATATTGGACTCGATCTTTGAGGTCTTTTCCAATCTTAATGATTCTACGATTCAATTCTTTTAAAAGGAGCATAAATTCTTTAACACCCACAGACTGACACATCTTAAAAATGTCTGTGATTTTATAATTTATGTTGATTAAAACTGTAAGGACGAGATGAATAAATATATATGACATTTAGAAGAAAAATAGGAAAAATTATTCCAAAAGGCAAGTGGAAGTTTTCAATGATTCCCAACAGTTTTGGAGATGGGGGAGTTTCTATTTTATATTCTTTTTCCCCCAGCTCAGTTCACCTTCTCTTATCTGAGCTGTAACTATCAGAAGTTTCAAAAGCTATAATAAAGAAGCTCAGATAGAACCTGGTAGAAGATAGACTACAAACTTTTTCTAACACCTTCATGGAAAAATCCAGTTTGGTGAACCCTGTGTGCTTATAAGCCATCCTCACCTACAAACCACAGCAATGATGGAAACATCACAAGGCCTAAAAGAAAACAAACCCAAAAAACCCACAAAAAACTGCAAACCAATCAACCAACAAAAAATCTTTTTTTTTTTTCTATTTTTTAAAAAACTATCTTAAAAACATCTTTTTTTCCTAGGTATTGCTCTTTATGTTGGAGCTGATTATAATGAAGAACTTAAGCATTTGCTAACTTGAATAATATGAGAAGTTTCACTGACAGGTCACAAAGCCAACACTTGTGAGAAGAAGTAACACACACTCCTGGACAGAGACTACTTCTAGCAAGGGTAAATCTGATTTTGATAGAAAGAAAGAGGCAATTTTACATCAACAACAAAAAAAAAGTGGGCTGGAGAAATTGAGCATTGGTCTAAGATGCTGTTTTATGTGACCACTCTAAGAAGTGAGAC
This sequence comes from Irena cyanogastra, assembly GCA_013397155.1. Taxonomy (NCBI): domain Eukaryota; kingdom Metazoa; phylum Chordata; class Aves; order Passeriformes; family Irenidae; genus Irena; species Irena cyanogastra. The sequence goes on from VWZV01016546.1 coordinate 670,458, forward strand.
AGTGGTAAAACATTTCAAAGAAAAAAAATCAAATGAAGAAATAAAAGTCTTCAAATATCCAGGAAACTCTGTTTTGCTTTCTGAGAATGAGTGATTAAAACATTCGACCAAACAATTTTAAATAATTGAAATGTGATTTTGATGAGACTAAATAATTGATATGATTTTCTTTGATATGACAACATTTTGCCCTTACTGCTTGAATTCTTACCATACAGGAGAGTAGGATAGGAAGTTTATATTTGTTAAAATTTGTAAAGATAAAAGCTCTGTGTAAGTGTGATTAACATACTTTCATTTGAGGAAATACACTTTCCTTCCTCTGCTGATGTCTATTCCGATTTTTTTAAAATCTCTTTAGAAAAATCAAAATAAAAAATATGATTAAAAGAAGTTCTATGGATGATTTATTTGTTATGGTGGGGGTCCATCCAATTTGCTTTTGTATGATCACCAAATATGTGTTTGTTTTTTGAAATGGATTGTTCATTAACATGATAATGATTTTTTTTTGGTCACAATTAGAGTCTATATGGCTAAAGACATTAAAAAAATGTACACAATTAATATTTTTTGTTTCAAAAGGTGCCAAAAGGAAACAGTTCATACTAAGAAATGTGTCATACAGACTGTTTCACCTCCAGTGTTTGTGATTAGGGTTCTAATGCTGTACTGCTTTTAAGCGTGACAATTGCATTTCTACATTGAAGTGACTTTAGTCAATGAGGAGAGAAAGAAAAAAAACCAAAAAAACAATAAACCACCAACACAATAGCCTGATTATCTAACAAGAGAAAAATGAAAATAATCAGCTCCATCTCCAGAAAGAAAAAAAGGTGCACAAGCAAACACAGCCTTCTACTGGAAATGCAAGCTTTTATTATTATTATTATTATTTTTAAATAACAAAAAAAATAGCAAACCATTTATTTCTTCATCATAAAAAACTGACTTTGATCCCCAGCACAGTCATTGAGTGGAAAATTGAACTACACTATAATTGCTTTCCCTGTGACCGATAAAGTGGTGTAACAAATTTTGTGTTTGAATGATAAAATCAGCAATTGGCCCCCAGCAATTCCTTCGACCATTCCTCCAAGGACACCAGCGTCCCATCAGGCTCCAGGGCTAGAGCAAAGGCTGAAGAACTGTAAACCTACTCTAAGTCGTTGTTGTTGGAGATTCACTTTCTCTGATGCTGCTGCCTTTTTTTTTTTTTTTTTAATAGAATGCTATGTGAAAAGCTTTTATGTATTTATTTGCTTGATTTTAAAATGACTGGGCTAAGTACTTCTAGATCACCTAAAAAAATATAAAAATAAAATCAAAGAATCAGATGGAAGCTTATTGTAGATATATAAACTAAAACTATCTCAAATAAAATATATTTTACTCTGGAGTAAAATCTGGTTAGAAGGAGAAAATTGCTTTCCTCATAAGTACAGATAAGTCCCAGAGCTTGTAGATGCAGAAAACTCGTAAGAAAAATTTCCTCTCAAGGAATGGAAGAGGGTTATATTTTGAGGTCATTTTGATGAGGTTTTAAGGTAACAAATAAATATTTATCTCTTAATCACTGAAGCTGCAATTAAAGGAGTTAGAAACAAATGAAAAATTTAAATTTCTTTAGATGCAAAATAACATTCACATTTAACTCTATTTATTTGTGAGTTTGATTAAAGAAAAGAAAGTGTGAACTGAGTGCTATTTTAATTTACACTTTAAGCTGATTATAGACTTAGAAACCTCACATTAGTTCCCTATTTTAAAAGTTATTCCTCTTTGTTTACTTTTCTTACACGGTAAATAGGATTTTCAGTGGAACTCTCAAAAGGTGCCTTCAGCTTCTCTCTCAGAAATTCCCAGGAGCTCTTCCCCAGGTGGTGCTTGGCTGGGCAGCACCCAACAACCTCTGCAGGTGTGGGTGTCCTGGAATGAATGAATTTCATTTTCTCCTGGCAGTCACCCTAATTTACAATCATCCACCCTCTTGCAACTGTGTGAGTAGATGGGAGTTAATAAATTATTCCCTTTCTCTCTCCCCCCCTGTTATTCCATAGGTTTTAAAGATATTTTTTACCACCTACTATTTTCATACCTTCTACTTTACCCATCCCTGTCGGAAGTGCCAGGTTGCTACCTCGGGTGAACTAAAGGTGTAGAGGTGAGTGCTCAGCTGGTGGAAACTGTCACTGCTTCTTGTTTCCTTGATGACAACAGAGATGCAATATCCCTCTCCTCATTTGCCTCAGTTTAGGTCATACACTGGATTATTTAGCACTCCTACTGTTAAGATAAAATAATGATCAGGAAGCCACCTTGAGATTTAATGTGAGATGTCTTCACTTTGAAATACAGGAATTAATGCCAACAATTAATGCAAATTAATGCAAACAATGCACATGACTAACGCCATGTCCTGCTGTCTTTATGTCCCTTGCTGTCACTTCACTGATATGGTTTACAACATGACATAAAAATAGTTTTAATGGTAGAACTGGTGGTAGGTAGGAGAGTAGATGGCAATGGGAGAAACATGGGAATGAGCAATCGGTTTCAGGATCTGAGATTGGATTGCTGTGAAAAGGAAAAAAAAAGCACAAAAAAAATTAGAATAATTTTTAGTCTGATCATAAATGTGAGCTTCGAAAGGATTAAAATTTAAATTCTGACTATATCCATAATAGCTAATCAAATAGTTCTGGACTACAGGCATAGGAACCAAACACTGTAATTGTCCAGGTGTGATGTTTCTAGTATTGCCTGGATGATATCCTGACACAGTCTGGGACTTGGCACAGTCCAGAGACCATTCCTAATAGGTATTTTGGATGCAGCCACTCAGTTTTGAAGATCCACTTTAATATTATGGATATAGACCATCCTACACCACCTGGTTCAGTGTGAAAGAGACTGGGCACTGTTCCATATATTAATATGGAACTAGTTGTTTCTCACATTTGTTAATACAGAAATAATTGTGGTTCCACATCACCTGCACAGGCAGAGTATAAGAGGGAGCCCCCTTCCTTATCTGAAGCAAATCTGCTGGGATCTGTGCAGGTTGGCTCCTGCTCTGCTGTATTTGGCTGAACATCAAGCCAGATCCATGAAAGACTGGATGTGGCACTGGGTGCCATGGTTTAGTTAAGGTGTTAGGGCATGGGTTGGACTCAATGATCTTTAAGGTCTCTTCCAACCTAGTCATTCTGTGAATTCTGTGAAATTTTAAAGGTCTTTGGAAAAAAACCATTGCTTCAAGTCAGATTATTTCACTGATCCAGGGTTAGAGTTCCACCCTTCCAACAGCTGATGTGACAAGGCAGAAGGGATGCTGATCATCAAGGAAAGGAGAGACTGCAATAAGCCTCCATCAATGAGATCTGGGAGTGGAAATGTCTTGAACTGGCTCTGGTGGGGTGGGATTTGCCCTGTGGAGCTGTGAGTGCAGGCATGTGGAGCCAAGCCCCTGCTCCCTGCCATGCCCTCCCTCCTGCCACACAAGACATTTGTCTCCTGGTAGAATCCTCTGAATCACTTTGCTTTCCATGTTGGCATCCCCTTTTCTCACCACATCATGACAGTCTTCCTCAAGGAGCAACGAAAAAGTGGGAAGCATCTCCTGTGGGCCACTGGGCACCACAGCAAACTGAGGAATTACGGAACAGGAGGAGGTTTGTGGCACCACAGCCATAAATGTTTCACACAATTGAGATTTTGAAGAAAAACTGTGCATCCTGCCAGCACACATGGATCTGCAATTCCACCTTTACCTGCTTATTAGGGGAACACAGTGAAGAAATGGTCAATGTAAATCTCTGATATAAATAGTGACATCCTTTTTTGTCTTTATCTAATGATTTTGTGAAATCAATCATAAAACCAGATAGCATTGTGTACTGGTATGCTGGAAACCAATGCCAGCACTCTAAAGCTGGCCATGTGTGCTGCCCTATGGAAATGCTTGCTCTTCTGAATAGATTTGAGACACAAAGCTATGTGGGATCAGCCAGCTAGGTATCCCTGTGGGGAAGCCACATGAGACCCACAAGCTCTCCTGTGGAGAGCCACATCCCACGCCAAAGGCTCTTCTGTCACCTTTGGAAATCTGCAGTTAAATGGAATGTCACAGGCTGATCCAAGTAGGCTCCTGCTGCTGCTTTGTGAGGTAGGACAGAGAGAGTCCATCTTTAAGAGTGACAGTGACATTGGCCCACTCTCTTTTGGGCAAGATGGGTACAGTCTGTGGCAGCCACTTCCACAACCCAATTCAATTCCTGGCTGCTTTGGGCAGTCCTGATCTGAACTATTGCAAGCACAATTAGATGGAATCAGAAAACACTGCAGGTGTTAACTTTGCAGAGCAGGCTTGTACAAAAAACACATTGGAGGATTTTATGTATTGATTAAGTGGAGTAATATTAATATATCTTTTGCCTCCAGTCAGTTTCCTTCTCTTCAGAACATCCCCAGTTGGGAACTGAGATATTTTCCCTTATTCCAGCTGAATAATAATGCCATAAACTTTGGTGTTACTGTTTGACCTGTGCCTCTTCTTTCTCCTGTATTTTATTTTATTTATTTGGTTTTATCTAGTTCTCCAGAGATAATAATTTCACTGATTTCTTTCCAGCCCCCTTCTCACATGTCCTCCCATCCCACCACTGACGCAGCCACTGATGGTAGGCAGCTCTGTCTCCCTTGACCTCGTCAAGATCAGAAAGCATTTTCAAATCTCAGTCATCTCTGACAGCCTTTGAGCAGAGAAATGAGACACTCTCCCTGACACAAAGGCTTCTGGCCTGGGGTAAAAAAACTCCTTTTGAAACAACAACAACAACAAAAAATTCCCTCAGAACACTCCACACACCACACAGCTTTTCATTCATCTTGCTCTGCAGCCCCTCTACGCCGTGTTAGTTTTCAGGGATTACGGTTTTTCTGTTTATTGTTGGCCAACCACCACACCTAAGATACTTTGCTGTTCAACTCTGCAGTTTTGCAGGAAAGAAAGGCACCAGTTTTTACACAGAGCAATTGTGATGCCTGGCTCTGTGTTGGTAATTGGCCCTAGGGCTGGTTTCAAAGGTTTCTTCTGTGCACAGAGACTGATATAAGCATATCCTGAAGAAGCATGGCAGGTTTTTTTGGAGCAGAACATGCAGATGTCTTTTAGATGGAGGAAATGAGGCACTGGAAGGGTTGTGAACTGGTCAAATCTCCTCTTTCCAGCCTACTATTTCTGTTTTGTGAGATCATGTGGAGTACAAGCCTTTTGTAAACATATTAATTCTCCAGCACCTTAGGACAACACCTGCAGTCAAGTTAATGTCCTACTTTTCCACTTTCCACTCACTCTAATGGAAAGCTGCTTGCCTGGATGCAAAATTCATCACTTAGCATTCCAAAATATACCCCTATGAATTTCATTGTTATTGATGCCTGGCTTCATAGAGATGGAAATTATGGGCACACCAGCAGGGAGGGGAAGGCAAGTGAATGTATTAAGTCCCTCAATGCTGGCTGAGATGGGACAGCTCAGTTGTTGATTCCCACAGCCCCCAATCTCCTGCAGTAATGTGGAACTATTGTTCCATGCTTTTTATAAAAACAGACACGTTTGCTGGGGTTTTGCATCTTGCCACATTGAAGAGACAGATGTTTTTGCTAGCGATGTGAAAGAATTTCCTTCTATTCTTCTCAACAGTGCTCCATGAAGATTTGTGCTGCTTCTCAGACCTTCTGCCGAGCTGCCTCCACTCACAAATACACCCTGGCTTTGCATTTGAAGAATTTAGGCAGTCATCAGCTCCCCAAAGCAGCCCAAATTGAAGGGGAGATCTGAATATTTCGCAGTAAGAGAGCAGCCCCTTGATGCTCTTTCTGTTGTGTCAATTGTTTATGACAAGAGCACCGAGGGAAAATACCGTGATCCTGATTCCTTATGTTTTCGTCATGTTGGGCTCAGATCTGTTCTGATAAGACCAACAGCAGCATTTGACTCCATTCTTAATCCAGTCAGACTGCTGGGGAGTAAGGCCAGGGGCTTGAAGCACAGGTAAAGCGCTTCTGGCACGGCGAGGCACGCGGCAGAGCTGAGCTGCTGCGCCATGGGAGGGATGCAAGGGCTGTCTCTAATCCCCAGCTGTGAGTTCTCTCTCATAAGTGCTTCAGGCCTATGAAATTTGGGTGAATAGCTACAGATAAATGCCCAGAAAGACTCAGCCTCCTCAAGAATGCACAGGTCTTCATTGGACAAGAAGCAGTTCTTGCTGAGGGAAGGATTGGAAAGTCCTACTCAAAATGAACTGGGAAATTTGTGCCACAAATGGGACCAATCAGACTTCCCCTGTCAATGTTTCTGTTTTTCACCATGGAATAATAAATAATAATTATTACAAAGTCCCCCCTGGTGTTTTGGGTTTTTTTCCTCCTTCTCCCTCCTCCCATTTATCAAAAGGAAGATTATCAATATTTATGGATCTTGTATTGTTAATGGAAAGTTTGGATTTTGATTCATAGAGCTGGATCAACCTTTATTTCTGGCACTATTTTCATGGAACCTTAATTACCAAGATTTCTAGATAAGCGCTTGTAAAATAGAAATAAAATAAATAAATACTAGCTAAACTGCACTAGCACGATTTTCACATTTTCAAAACTTTATCTGATAAAGAAATGAAAACTCAGTTTAATGTAAAACACTAGGAGATTTTTTTTCTTGTCTAAAGTAGAAAAAATCATTAAAAAGAAGGGAGGAAGAAAAAAATTCTGAAAGTCTGAAAGGAACATACTTTTGTTACACCTGACTTTTGTTAATCAGCAAAAGTATATTTTTTATAGGAAATATGATTTATTTTACCAACCAAAGCCTCAAGAAAAAGACAATGTCTTCTAACAATTCAAAAATTTAGTTTTAGAACTTAAAAAATGCCAAACCTCTGGGCATACAAACTCATCTTTATATTTTCATTGACGAATTTCCTGTTCTGTCAGGAATTCTGATAGCAAAGAAAATTCCAGTGGCCAAACAACCAGAATTTACTTGTAAGGTATTTACAACTTCACATTTTCGTCATTCCTTGATGAGAAGATTGTTTGCTTATTTATTTTTCAGTTTTTCTCCTTTTCCTACCTAAAAGAAAGCCAGTGAGTGCTTCAAGACAAATTTCAGCAGGTATTCAATGTCTTTATTTCCATGGCTTTTCCAAGGATCATTGTTTCGGATGAGAACTTCTATATTTTGTTGCAGCTTCAAAGAAGAATGGCGGGCACACTTGTTCTTCTGCTTGAATAAGTGAATATCTTCATGGAACTAAGCTTAGTTACAGTCTTAGGGAGTCTATTAAAACGTTGTCCAATCTGGAATTCTTACATCATCTGATTAAAAAAAGAAAAAAATTCTAGATATCTGATTCCATGTCCCATTCCTGGAAATGTTCAAGGCCAGGTTGGATGGGGTTTGAAGCAACCTGGTTTAGTGGAAGATGTCCATGGCAAGGGGTTGGAATGGGATGATTTTTAAGGTCCTTTCCCACCCAAACCACTCCATGATGTTATGATGGCCTATCAAAAAATAGCCTTGCAAGAGGTGAATCAAATATTTTTGACTGAAGACGTCTAAGGAAGGATTCCCTCCTTCTCCCCAGAATCCTCCTGCTTAGATGGTTCTCAACCAACTGATGCAGTTATTAAAATTTTGGGCTGGATTAGTAGCTGTTGTTATTTAGAGAGTTAACTCCCTCCCTCCCTCAGCAGGAGTCACCTATATGCAAGGTTATCTGCCTAAGCCACAGATGACAGCAAATGGCATTAAGCTAGAGCTGATTTCCTCTTTCCTTCATTTTTCTACTTGCTGAAGAATTTTTACTCTGGGGGAAAAAGAAAAAAAGGCAAACACACGGCCCTCTTCTAACAGTCCAGGCAAAGAAGCCAATGCAGAGCAGCAGCTAGGGGATGATTTATTGATCAAACTTCATTCTCTGAGCAGTATTTAGCATCTATGCACTAATAAAAAGAAACAGACAGCTCTGCTGGCTCCTCAAATCCTGGCGCTCGCTGTTAATTCCTCTGAATACATTACCTGAATCAAACACATAAGGCTGCTCTTGGCTTTGTCCCATTTTGAGCCCCAAGGTATGATTTCCATGGACCAGCACTGAAAAATACCTAAATATTTATCCCTGCTGCCATCTCTCCAGCCACTCCCAGCAGTTGAATCACAGTGTCTTGACTGTATTAGGCTCCAGGGGGTAAGCTTGTTTAGTAATAGCCCTGACCTTTTCCTAGTGTTGTCATTCCAAATGACATTTATGGCATAAACAAGCAGTGACACAAAACTGACAGGCCAAGTTGCCATCTGAGAGAAGAATCAGAAAACAAAAAGAAAAAGCCTTGTAAAAGCACTACCTAAATTTAAAAAAAAAACAAACCAGCAACAAAACCAAAAACAACCCAAAACAAAAAAAAATCTCCCTTCAACTTCCAAGCATTCCTCCTTTAAGTTGCAAAACTTGTTTTACTGTTTGATAAAGATTTTACAGCCTTTATATTTCACAAAGCGACATTATTTTGAGTCTGAAACTAGGTTTTATTAATTCTGTCTAATTGAAAAATGTAGTTGGATGGAATTTTTCAGGATTAATGTTAGTATCGTTTAAAAAATTAAAATTGGCCCAGAAACATGAATGGAAAGTTAATTCTCCACATTTTATCTGCCTGTGAGTGCCTCATGGATGTTTATCTG
>VWZV01016546.1:684203-719067 GCA_013397155.1 Irena cyanogastra
AGGAATATTCAGCACAAGGGATATTCAGCCTTAGTAATGCCATTGGTATCTGGGAGGTGTTGATTGAATGGCTCTCTTGGAATAGCTCTGATCCAGTGAAATTTCATAGGGACGTAATCTTCTCTCCACTGCCAAAAAGGCAAATGTTGTACATTTTCATCTGGTATAAATCTTGACAAACACCATGGAAATCAATGGAGATAATCCTGATTTAGGCCAATTGCTGAAAGCAGAAGGTGGCCCCATCTGTAGATACTAAAAGTAGCTTTGATTTTTTCCTCATGGCCAATGATGTCCAGCATCCCCTAGGGATTCTTAATCACAATGGCAGTGTGTTACCTTACAACTAATCAGTTCCCCATGAATCCTGGAAACATATTAATTTGACTCATCTTTCAAACACCATGAGGCCAGAATGATGTCTTACACCGTTATGAAGGAAAAGAGCATGTACAGCAACAAGGAATGAACAGAAGGAGCTGAAACCTGCAAATACAAATTGACACAAATAATCCTGACACCTTTGTATATAGGTTATTGATTATACCAGGAGCTGTAAGAAAACGACAAAAGCAGTTTCAACTATCATTCAAACTACAGTTCACTTCAATTCCAAACTATTAATAAGGTTTAAAAAAAGGTTCAGTAAAAGATTCAACAAAGAGAAACTCTGGGGGAAGAATGCCTTTTATGTTAGAAATTCTCAGGCAGTCATGTTTGTTCATTCGTGAACAAGGTTATTCATCATTTGCTATCTTAGCTGCTTATGTCACCACACAGCAGTTTAGAAGTTTAATATCAAGTTTGAAACTTGAACTCTAAAAGAGGAACAGAACTGTTTTGCAGTTTGAGTTCTGTCCTCACTAACAAGGATAAGATTAATAAAGATAAGATCTTGTTGGAGTAATTTATCACAAAACCACAAGTATTTTTAAAGTAAAAATGGACACGGGAACTTAAGGATCCTTTACAAAGGGATCTTACTATCCCCATGCAGCTGTGTGCCAGCTTTAAGCCCCATTTCACCTTTTCAATATGTTTTAGCTGGCATTTTCTGAGTTGACAAGGTGAATATGGGACCCATTTCAGCTAGAGCTGGACTCCTCAAAGTGTTTCATATAAGCTGCTCACAGACTACCTTTATTTGAAAAACATATCTAAAGACCAACTTCTCCCATTTTAAGTGAGGAAGTATTTTGATGGAGCTTAGCTGGTGAAAAAAGCAGACTAGGTCATGTACTTCTAGATGGTAATAATTACATGAGATCAATTCCAGTTTTATGTTTACCACCATGGAATGCCGGTCTCACCAGGAGCCTGTAAGTGTGATTACAATGTAATTTACTTCCCAGCACAAATGTTGTTTTGCTTTTCATGTTCAAAAAATATAAATATTCTAAATAATGAAACCATTTCTGATGTGAAAAACAGTTTTTAAATTCCTTGTGTATTCTGTAAGAATTAATCCAGACAGTTATAAATAGATTCTGTTGCACAGCAAGTTCTTTGCTAGATCATGTTGACATCAAAGTTATATTTTTCCTTCCAGTAAAGCTGATCCAAACTGTAACAAAGATATGTGAGGCCAAGCCACCAGCTGAGGCAAAGGGGCTCGATTGTTTAAAGTGAAGGAGTTAAGTTGATTTTCACCACCTAAGGTTTAGACTCTTGTGGTATAATGTTGTTTGATTCTTCTCTTCTATGGTTCATAGGAAAAATCAAGCAATGTCAAAATGATTAACTATAAATGGTCTTGCATTTGATCATCTTTGTGCTTCATTATAATTACAGAGTCAAGCCTAACAATAGTCTCTCTATAATTTCTTTATTGGCATGCAAAGTTTGCACAGTAAATATTTCTTCTCATCACATTTTTTCCCCTTTTCCAGCAAGCTCTCAAAGCAACCACTCCAAACTAAATAGCAATTGAGCTGGACTACTATTATTATGTTGTACATACTAATTCTGCTCCCAGCTATTTTTTTTCAAAGCATGAAATTCCCAGATTACAAAGCCTGCTGCATCATGTGAACCCATCTTTGAAATAAGTCCTAACTGTCGATTTCAAAGCCCAAACTGACTTGAAACTGCACTTCCTCATCAAAGATAAATGTTTAGGGCTAGTGTTCTTGTTTGATCTAAGAAATAAGTCCTAGGTCTCAGTCTTCTAGAATAAAATCTTGATTTAATTCAAGCCAGTAGCAAAATTCCTGTTGTTTGTTAACAAGGTCAGGACTCCAGCACCAGATTTCAGCTCCCTGAAGTTCAGATGCAGAGGGAGTTCTGAATCCACATTCTGAATTCTCATTGCTGTGTTTGTCAAAAAAAAAAAAAAGAATAGAGGGAGTTCATAAAAAACACTTTTCAAAGTAGGGCTTCCACAACCTTTGATGCCAAATTATACGTCTGAAACTTGGAGTTACTGAAAAGAGCCCTGCTGAATGCAAGAGGCTCTGGATTAGATCCTGTTACCACAGGGCTACAAATTGCAAAAGAAAATTAATGACACATAACACATTCCATTCCATGTTTTAGACCATCCTTTTGCAGGTTTAATTTCATAATTTTGTTTCTAGTATAGTTCTCTGTGTGTATCAGCAACAGCTTTTTCCAGCCCTGTTGAAGAAACTCACATCCACAAAGAACAAATCTGCCTGTTACTCTGAGATCAGTCACTGAACATGAGTTTCAATCATTCTTTCCCTAGAGAGTCTAGAATTCTAAACCAAACCTAGAAGTCTCAAGAATATTGAGATTTTATTTCTTTTGTTGGAATAAAAAACAAAACAGAGGGAGGTTTGTTTCCTCACTGTCCCTAAAGTTTTTTGAAAATACTGATATGACAACAATTGCTAATTTAAATTTCTTTTGAGGTTTCAAACTTGGGAAGACCTTATTTTCCATGTAGTTAGTAGAAACAGATGATGATGATGAATATTATTATTTCTCTTTTCTTAAGTCCCTCTATCCTATCACATGGAAGCTCTTAGATATTGCAACTATTAGGTTTGGTATGTTATTGATATGATCAGAAGGAAATTATAATGATAAAATGTCACCAGTATAACCATACTTATCACAGAACTTTCACCTATTTGGATAACATTTAAAAGGCCGTGTAAAGAGAAATCTCTGATGATCAGCTTTAATTATTCTCTCTTTGGTAAAGTCAAAAATTATACAGTAAAATTCACAAGTGTACTAGGTCAAAAGGGAAAAAAAATAGAACTAACCACAGAAAGTGTGGTGTGACAGATGTGGAATGACCTCTTACAGTCTCAAAATACAATCCATTCTTTATATCTCATTTAATGTTACAGAGCACTGTGCCGAGAATGTATTGGCATGGAAGAATTGTGATTTCAGGTCTATGCTCTACTGATTGATTCATTGAGTCTCCCTCTTCAACTACCAGTTACTACATCACTCAGATCTAGGCAACCATACTTTGAAAAGAAAAAGTGTTAAATACAGCTTTGGAACACATGACATAGTAATTGGTGGGTAAAATACATCTAGTTCTATGTATTAAAGGAACTTCCTTCAGTGAAATGGGAAAACTAGTCTGACACTCCAATGAAAACAATGGCAACAAAATTGATACTCAAAGAGAAATGGTAACTGCCAAGGTGTGTGTGTTTTCTTCCTTTTCTTATCTATCCAAAATAGCTAATAAAAAATGCAAAGTCTGATTTTCATCATGGCTCATCCTCACAACTAAAATATTACACAGTGGTAGGATGTGCAATATTTATTCTGTAGTTACTGAAAGAAATAGGTAAGTCATCCCATAATTTTAACTATCCCTCCCATGAGGCTGTGCAATGGAAAAGAGACTTAGGAACAGGGATGCTTTTGATGATTATTTCCACAAAGAATTCTTTCATTTTGTCTTGCAGACACAGAGTTCCTTCAGACACAACAGGTAAGGCAAGGAAAAGATATTAAACTCTTACAGATTGGACAGGGTTATAGGTCATCCTATAAAATATCACCTTCTATATCAAAGAAATCTTCAGAGAACAAAATAAAACTGCACAAGATAGTGTTTGCAGCTGGAGACCTGTGTGTCTCAAGTGAAATTGCATGTTCAGTTATTCAGTGGACTTAAGAAGAGTTCAACAATTGCAGGAGCTACCAGGACTATGATTTTTGAGGTAGTTTCCATAACAAGGTGAGAACTGTGTGCCCCAGTTCCAGAATCTGAATGAATTGGCCCAGTTTTGTCAATAATCACAAAGCCTGGGAAGGGGAGAGCAAACACTTTGAATCTAGATGAGCTTTGAGGGTCCCTTCCACCTCAGGACAGTCTCTGATCCTCTGTAGTCTGAAATACGAACTCTCATTGGTGCATGGGAGATTCTAAAGCATTTGGGGTTGGGATAAAATCATGCTCTGTCGGGATTTAAATACAAGAGACATGTAGAAACCTTTACTGTTTTTAAGGATTTCTTTTCTTATTTTGGTCTTACGCTGTAATTTTATTTTGTGTTAAAATAAGTAATACATTTCTTCTAAGGACATTGCTTTTGAACCAGTCATCTTTTAGATTATAAACTCAGACTCAATGGCTACAATAATGGATGTATTAGCTGAGGTAATTCTTTGTCTTTCTGTCTAAATCAGGTGAGATGAATCTCCTTTCAGATTTGTCTGCCTATTTCTCAGGACACCCTTCAGTAGATGACACTAAAATGACTGAATGTTAGACACCTAAACCAAGAAAAGACAAATCTCAATCCAAAATACTCAAGCATGAGTCAGAGATAGATACTGCTCCCTTCCAACATCAGCCTTAATAAACGTGGAAGAATTTGCTCCTTTTCAAAACAAGGAAAGCTTTGAATCACGTGTCCTGAATCATACATGAATTGCTGCTTGAATCTAGGCAGAGGGAAGTTTGGAGCAGCACAAGCAAGAATTGATGTCCATGGAGAGTCCTTGGTGGATGAAGGCTGCATCTTTTTTGGTGATCAATAAGCAATAGCAGTTTTCTCTCAGGTGTTCTTTAAAGCTGTGTTTTCATGACCCTGTTCACACATTTTCTCTTCTTTTTGCTAGTGTGGATAAGGACCAGATTGCATTTTTCCCGTGTTACATTTCTGCAGCCTCAATCTCTATATAAACTGAGTTTTCTCCTGTAAAATCCTATGTGATACCATGGTAAACAAAGAAAAAACATGGAATTTTTGTGTCTAAGCTGGATTCTCTTCTGTCTATGAAGACAAAACCACTGATCTAAGGGTTTGCAAGGTTTGGCCACTATATATATAGATATTTATGACATCCAGAAAACCAGAGTTTAATGTAAATATCTCTTAATGCAGATGGTTTAACTGTCCTTGGCTCCACGTATAATCAATATAATTTGACAGGTATATCTAGGTCCTATTCCATTCTAAGATAAAATACTAAAGATAAATTAATCAGACATAAAGACAACTATTTCTTTAAATTGAATAATAAGAGAGATCAGGGTGAATTCAGGCTTCATGTGAAGACCATCATATCTTTATTTGATCAGAAAAATTCCACATTTTTCTTTAGAGGAATATTTCTAATCATCTAAAGTTTAAGTTTTGGAAACACCTCTTCCTAAGAATAATAGGAGTTAAACTCCTAAATGGATTTAACAAGGGGATTGAAAACTTTATGAATAACACAATATCAGATAGAAGTCATGCAATAGAAGGCGTATAATCTCCATGGTCTTTCATAAACATATCCATAAATCATCAATAGACGTATAAGAATACTAAAGAATTCTGCCATTGATTTATTTTTCCTTTATGTATCTTTTGAAGAGTTTTAGACAGCTGAAAATTGTGTCTCTTTCTTTTGGATGAGTTCTATTTAGAACATACTAACAGTGGTTCAAGTTGCAGCTTGATAATAGCTTGAGATAGCACATTTTAAGCTGAGAATGCTCTGGGAAATTCTGCATGAAACCCAGCTATTCTAGACTGGGAATTAGGAAACCATTTTTTTTCAGAGTGTATCCTTGCACAGAATGGGGACTCCAAGGGCTGAACAAACCAAAAACGTCACAACGAAATTAAATGAAAAGCATAGTCCCACCGGGTTTCAAATCAAGATCATGGGAATCCATGTGTTCTGCACAGCTTCCATGAACTGTTATGTCTTTAATAATGATTTGATTCAAAGATGGTCCAGATTGGTTAAAAAAAGCCCTCCCCACAACAATAGCAACAATAACAACAACAACAAAAAAAGCAAAAAATCCCTGACAAGAAATACACCATAAGAAAAAAAATTCCAACCAATAAGCCAGAAAACCTCCCCAAAAAACTCCAACAAAAAATATGTCTTTTTAATTTTTATCTCGCTTAGAAGTGGTAGAAGTTCTAAAGTACTTGGGGAAAGACAGGTGAACTGCACTAAGGCTGTAAAGCATAATTACATTCAAAAACTTTAAGCTGGAGTTGTATGTGTTGAGGGTTAGAGCACCACATTAATTATGGATGAAGTAACAAGAAAACTTCCCCTTCCAGTTTTCAGAATGAAGGCACGTGTTCAGTTGGATGACAAGAGGACTAACAATAGCATTTGTTCTAGAAACACCTTGTTAAACACCAACCAAAATTTAATCTCCTTATTTTGTTCATTTATTTTTTAAATATTGAGAAAAACAAGTAGAACATAAGTAGTTAAAAGACCCAAACTCAAGAGACAGAGGAAATATTTTTATTTTTCAAAGTTTAGTCATATTAGAATCATAGAATCATAAAATATCCTGTGTTGAAAGGGATCCACAAGGATGACCAAGTTATGAGAACTCATATTATTGCAATTATTGTTAGCACTAACAATGACAGCAATAAAGACAAAATAGAACTCCAAATTTCATGTAATCCATGATCCATCCTATATAGAGGCTGCTAAATAAGATATTTGCATGTGGTTCATCTATGTGAGAGTTTCCACTAGATTCAGTAAATCAATTTGTAGGAGAGATGTAAATTGCCAAAGTTGACGTTAACTCTCCTCATGCAATGCAGCCTTGGTGTGGAAGAGAGCAGTGTGGTCTCAGCTCAGAGACAGGTGGGTGCTCAGCAACAAGATCCCAAAAGGTGTTTACATCCTGTTCTGGGATCTATGAGAAAGACAGAGGTGAAAGAATGAGATGTCTTTTGCTGTGGACTAAATCACAGGGACTTAGTGTACCAACACCTGGGTGCAGACCCTAGTCTTGCTCATGATCCAAGAATAGGCACAAAATAATTTTGCTGAAATTATTTCAGAAGACAGCTTGATTCACACAGAAATAAAATATAAGATGTAAAAAACAAATAAATATTTTATTATGGACATCTATAGACATCATTGGATAAAGGACACTGCATCAACTCAAATTAAAGCTTGTGCTATGACTAAAATTGCTCCCACACATATAATTTGCATGAGAAAGAGATGAGAACATAAATGAACAGTTATGGGGGTTATTTGGACGATATCTAAATTTATACATTTATACCATGGTAGATCTTCCTTATACAATTGCATGTGCAGCTGTAAATAGACATGTGTGGGTGTGTTGTTGACTACAGATGGAATAACTTAAAAATGTCCAAGGTAATTTTATTTTAAAAAACAGTAAAAAAATAAAATCACTTGCATTCCTGGTCCCAGCCTGAAGCACATTTTTACAGCTGAAAACAGGGGCTTATAATAAAAATGCTGACACAACCTTAACTATAGAGGTGCTAGCAGGCAATGCTATAATAAATAATGTGGGAAATATTTTACACTTCAAGGCAATTACTTGTTCAGCCATCTTTAGGATTTCTGGGCCATGAAGGGTAGGGATTAGGTGTACTTGACAAGTGTAAAAGACCCATGACTCATGACTGCTAGAAGGCACAAATGAATTACAAAAGCTGAGAGAAAGCTTTGTAATCACTAAGCATAGGTAAAATATTTTTTATTTAGGGGTAGATAAGGATCAGGTAGATATAAAGATACACACTCCAGATTTCATTGTGTGTTTTTTCAAGATGTGGTAAAAATTAAAACTATTGTTCTAACTCACCTTTATGCATTTTTTGACTTGCATTTGTGCATTTATGCTACACAAATTCGATTTTGAAATGGAAGTTCATACCTGTAGGAGAACAGGACCAAATAGGACCAGTTTGGTTCCTGAGTAGACTGTTTCAGAAAGACCTGGAGGAGATTTAGTAGAGTTTAGATTCCCAAAAACCCTTAAGAGCCTTGTCAACCTTCACCCACCAGAAATACCCTCAACATCATCTTTGTACAGAAAGTACAAGATGTTCCAGGTCTGAAAAATAGCTGAAGTGGCAAACATAGAAGCATAGAACCATTAGGGGTGGAAAAGACCTCCAAGATCATCAAGACCAAACTTCTGCATTGGTTGGATGCTGCATTCTCTCCAGTCCTGGACTTTGAAGAAATTATGAGTTTCCATAGGCATGCAGACAGGAAATATTGGAACTGCTAATTCCAACTGCTAGTTAAGAACACTTTAAAAGTGAACATCCAAGTCAGAGGAAGACAAAATCAATTTTTGGTCACCGGGGAGAGGTAGCACACCATGAGCTTTGAGAAATACCTTTGACTTTAGATGTTCTTTTCCAGTGAGAAAAAATTACTTTGTGGAGGTACTTTCCTGTTTCTCCCTGCTTGTCAGGAAGGAAGGTGGAGGCCACACTTCAGACCTGTACTTGCCAAGGTTCAGTGGGTGACCCTGCTCACCTGGTCCTTGGTTCATCTGAACTGGCCAGCTGCAGTAGTGTGATCAAATCATTTTTATGGCATCTCTCAAACAGGCTCAGACTCCACAGCCTAAATCCCACAGCAAACAGTTCTCACCTGTGTAGTCATGAGGGTGGCAAACCCCACAGGGAGATCAAACTGTCCTGATCTGTCACTTACCTCACCTCTGCAACCTTCCCCAGAAGTCTTAAAATGATGAATATTATGGTTTCCAAGAATCTGGTAAAGGAGTGTGTTTTTTCAGAGCTGTTTGTCTGACATCTGCTTTTTAGAAACAGACTGAAGAATTTCTTATCCTGAGCAAAACCTAAAACAAAGCACCACCCTCCTGCCCATTTTGCCTCAAACTGGTAACAGATCTTTAAAACTTGTCTAAACCTTAGGCCAAGCATGCCTAAGGTCATGTTTGAGTTCACGAACTTTATTTCTTATATACACTACACTAAGCCATGCAGAGTATTAATTTTTAATGGTTTCCCCCCTCTACTTATCTGTTTCCACTCTCTCATTTCCGATTTTCATCAGTCTTGGCTGTAAGATATGTTGTAGATCATGAAGATCAAACATCAAACAAGCAAGAGATTTCTAAAAAAAATTAAGTTTGCCTGTCTTTACCACAAAAAAAAGAAGAATAAATTAACAGTCTGTAATTTAGAGAGCTCTCACAGTGAAGGAGGATCAGGGGTTGGATTAGAGATTCTTGTCTGTGAAGGTCAACAGGAACTGTGTAACTGAATATAAAGTGTTCAGAATTTTACTCAAGTGTTCAGTTCTCTCTAATTTTGCTATTTAGGGAATCCTGCTACCATTCAATATTTTTGCCTTACTCCTTTTAGCTCCAAGTGATTTAACGCTCCTTCACCCTCACAACAGAACAGCTACAGTGCAAAATGATGAATATTCAACTTCCAGATCAGAACTTGGTATGAATACCAAGATAGATATACACTTTTCACTACATATCAGGGTTGGGTAGCAGCACAATAGCTTAAGACACTTAAAATAATGTGACACCAATTTATTATCATTAGAAATAAAGCCTTCGGAAAGGACCCTAAGCATTATGTTAGCATTGATATGTCAATCCTGTGTTTGAAGGATGGCAAGTCTGAATCCCAGCACAGCCTTAATTAACAGAAAATAATTAGCATCATTTTCCCAGCTGTGAATTTGAGAATTTTTTTTCCAACAGAATCCATTGATTGATAATTAAGGAGGAGTTAGTTGTAATAAAACTCCCAGTATTGCAATTTCTAATTGGCCTTTAAGGACATTTTACAGTTACAGTTACTTTGTTCCAGGCATTTTCTGGCGCATTTTTTTTTTTTAACCAGCTTTAATAAGGAATCCTTTCTCAGCGAGGTAAAAAAAAAGATGCAGATGAATAGAAAAAACCACTGTACTGTTACATTTATGAATTTAAAACCTCTCATATAATACAGTCCGTTTGATTTGTTTGGGTAATAATTGGTGCTAAGTGAACGTAAAAAGCTTTGAAGTTTACTTTGAATAACCTAAGATTTATCTAAGCACTTGAGTCTTTGATTAAACTGCATTATCCCAGAGATTTATGGAAATGCTTAATTTGGTGAACAGTCAATGTTCCTGTTGGCTGCAGTGGGATGGAGCATCATATGTACAGTTAGGCAGATATATGTATATCCTTCAAGGAATGCTGCCCTAGGCTGGAAATCTTATAGGAATGGATTCAGCTCAGGACATGTCTGCTTGTGTCATATTTCCAGCCAGTCCACAAATACTGCTCGTACAGTGTCCCCCAAGGCATCCAGATTTTAATCCTACAAGTAGAATTGATTTAAAAGCATCCATTTAATGATTTTTGTAATATCTGTACATTGACATAATTTTGAATTATTTTCCTGAGCTGTCTGAAAATTTCAAATGTTGGATGAAAACAATCTGAAGCCTTTCAGTGTTTTCTCCATTTCTTTTCTCTCCCTCATTTCTGTTTATTCTCCCACTTGCAAAGAAATTTTGAACAACTGACAAAAAAAAAGAAAGAAAAAATATAGATCATCTTGTATATCTAAATACAATAATAGAAAAAATATTTTACTTACATTTCTTTATATGCAAAGGTGATTTTTTAGAAACAATCTTTATAAAGATGAAGTGTCAGACTCTTACATAGCAGAAAATCAAGGTCATTGGAACATGCAAACACAATGTTTCCTAAAAAGAAATTTTGATATGTGAAACCAAAGTGGAGATCCAAACTGGTCCCTAATGTTGTGAAAGCAGATCTGAATAATCAGACTTAGACCTGCATTGGTGTAATTTGTGGCCAGTACACAATGACTTAAGCTTGTTTAATTCAGACAAATAATTAATGCTTCATTAATGAGTGTTACTACTGGCAGAAAAAGAGCCATATGATAAGGACTTCTGGTGTTCTTTCCACTGGTTATTCCTGTCTCTTTTTTGCCCTGTAAATTTTTTTGCATGTCTATGCCAGTGAAAAAACATTTCTGTATGATCAGAGTGTCGCAACTATCTTTAGAACCCAGATCAGCTCAGTTTCTCCATCTTGGGAGTGCAATCAGGCTGCCTTTCTGCCTCTCTGAGGGGGATGTCAGATCACTTTGCTGTGACTGCCTTACATCTTGGCTGGACTAATGCAGCTTTCTCTCTTTGGAGATCATCCAGCCAAGATTTACAGTGCTTACAAATTCATTCCACTGCATTTTGTTAACATGGGCTGGAGTGTCCTCCTTCATTTCAATCACTGTGACGGTTTTCAGTTTGAAGAAACCAGCAGAGCTGGACATTGTTACTGCTTCTGTTCAAGAGCACTTGGTTCTTCTTCTCTCACAGTACAGAAACATCATTTCAACCACCAGAAGCACAAGAATTACTGAAAATTCATGGGTGTCATTAGCTGGTATTTGAGCTGCTGAACTGGTTGACATCAGATCAAAGAGGCAGGAATGAATTGGATGGGAAGGGACCTTAAAGACATCTGCAACCCCCCTGCCATGAACAGGGACATGTTCAACTAGGTCAGATTGCCCCAAGCCCCATCCATCCTGGCCTTGAACACTTCCAGGGATGGGGCAGCCACAGCTTCTCTGGGCAACCTATGCCAGGGCCTCACCACCCTCACAGGGAAGAATTTTTTCCCAATATCCAATCTAAACTCATTTTATGCCAGTTTGAAGACATTCCTTCTGCCACTGCATCCCCTTGTCAAAAATCCCTCTCAAATAATTGAAAGTGACATCATATAGAGATGTAAAAGCCCCAACCTAGATTTACAGATTATCCACACATAGAGAATAGGGACAATTATTCCCACCACATCTACTATTCCCTAAAACTGGAAGGATCATACCTGGTTTTTTTGTCTCTTATTGACAGGAATATCCTGTATTTGCCTAGGCCAGCAGAATGGCCTCAGCCTTCTAAGAGAGGGCAGTCAGGTCTAAGTTAGTCAAAGAGGGGGCTGAGCATGCTGGAGAGATATTTGTTGTACTTATTTTAAAGCTATTTTAAGACCAAATCAATACTGACTGCCTTAACACTTGAATGACATGTTTTGAAACATTATCCTAATTTTCTGATGTTATTTTTCCTCCCATATCTGAAAATAAGTTGAAAATGATTTCAATCCTGGCTCAGAATTGCTTTCTTCAGTGGATTTAACGTTCTATTAGAGAACCTACTGTTTTCTAAACACATTTATCCTTTTGGAAACCTTAACCAAAACACCATTAACCTCCCATCAAATCCTTCTTCAACCAAAAGGTCATATTAAATCCTGGGGTGTGGGAAGGTTAGACTTGCTTGCCAATAGGACTAAAAATCACTTTTATCAGCCTGTCAGTAATTCCTTTCTAGTGGAGAAAGTCTTTCTTCTTAAAATATGTAATTTCAGAGAAATCAAGGTAGGAGGAGATTTCAGCACCTTACTTAGATCATTCTCTTGCTCCCAAACAGGATCAGCTACAGTTAAGTGATTCCTGTTAGATGCTTATCTGACTTGTTCTTAAAAACTTGTTAAGCTTCAACAACCCCTCAGGACAATCTGTTTCAGGTCTGCAGTCAGCATATTTTATCTGAGACCTCTCAGGAATCTCCCTGGCTTGGCTTTAAGTCTCTTAATTTTCCACTCCTCAGAAAATATCATAGAATCATGGGATGGTTTGGGCTGGAATAGACTTTAAAGATCTGGTTCCAAGCACCTGCTATGTAAAGAACCATTTCCCTCCTTTGCAGCAATCCTTTTACCTCTTCAAATACAGTTGCCATGTCTCTGCATAAATTTTTAGTCCATTTCAGACTAAATAAATCCAATGGAAGACTTCTAAAGAGCAGCACTGTTTGAGATGGAGATATTGATAAGGATTGGACAAGCAGCAGTGTGTTCATGGTGCTGCATACCAAACCAGAAGAGACATTTAGGACCCAAAACACACACTGGCTGGGATGACCTTATTGATTTAGAACAGCAGCAACAGCTTTCACAGGGAGCAGCTCAGAAAAGAGGAGTAAAAACTTGGATATTTTGGATACAGTGTTTGGAAAATGCCCATGTCAATATATTGCATTTTCACATTTTATAAATTCCAACAGGTTTTACACTGAGGTGAACAGAGGGAGAAAATTATAAAAATATGCACCAGGAAAACTGGTATGAGGTATAATTAAATGCTGAAGCTGTAATATAAATGACATTTCACAAAACATGGGTCAAGGTTTTCAAGTACACATGCCAAAAATCCAGTTCCAATATTAGTATTTACACAAATATTATTAACATAAAGGAGGTCTGACTTCTGAAAGAGTCAATATTTTTGTCAGTTCCGTTTGAACTGTGTAGGCATAATTTCTAAAACTGTCCATAGGTTGGTGAAGACAAATATGGATGGAAATGCTAAATTCTGCTTTTAAGAATCTCACCTTGGAGCAGTAGAACATTTGCTGCCTAGCTGGAAGTATGAGATCTGTGCTGCCAGCACCCTTCCAAGGGATTTAAGTACCAGGTTTTAATAAGCATCAAGCATTTTTTTCTTATCTAAACTGTACTGGAAAAAATGGTGTGTAAGTGGGTATATCAAGGAATTTCTTCTTTTTATTTCTCTATAATATTTTCCCCATTTTCCAATGGAAATGTCAGAGTCTCACAGGTGTGCACAGTGTCCCATTCCTCCACCATGTTCTTCAATTTCCATGGCACTGCTGAACCAAGGACAAGATGTCAGAGTTGAGCCCAGAGCCATTTCACTTCACCATGCAGGGATGAAGCAAATACACTCCTACAGAAGCTGGCCTTGGGAATCTCCAGGAATTTGAAAATAAGGAATTTCAGCTCTGTAGGATGAGAGAACAATGAATCTGTCCTGAAATCATTGCTCTGTAGAAATCCAGAACAAGGTCAAGCCACAACTGATCAGCATGAACCAAAGGACAGCATAGACAAGGGAAAGAGGAAGGTTCACAGGAGCAACAGGGTTTTGACAGTGATGACTTTCTCACAGAATTAGTTGGAAACTCAAAGCTTGGTTAAAAGTGGTCCATTTTCTTATTCTATGATTTTTGGTTTGTGGAGGAAAGTTTACTAACTAAACCACTAAAAAGAGGGATGGGCCATAAACCTCTCATCTCTTTTCCTTCCATGCCTGGATAGTTTAAAATCTTCATCACAACCCTGATTGTCAAAATTAAATTTTCTGTTGACTTCACTTTTTGACTTTTTAAAATAGATTTTTTTTCCTTGCAGAAAATACTTACTGTGTACTGTCCAGCCATACAGGAGATCAGGATTTAAAATCCTACTTGGCCACAGGATCCTTTTGTAAGCCAAGGCACTTTTGTCTTTCAGATAATTTCTTCCTCATTTAAAGGTTAATCATGAAGATATGCAGTTTGTGAACCCTACAGCTGCTGCCAGATGAGGTCCATGGAGGAAGATCAAGCTCTTTTGACCAAGGAAAATGTTGCTGAGGAGAAAATATGCTGATTCATTTATCTTTATTGCTGCACGGTGGCTCTGGCGTAGTAATGATGCTGTGGAATGCAAAGATGGGAAGCCAAGGTAATGGGTTGTGAAAATCCATAAGATCCAAAACACAAAATTTTGTCTTCAGCTAATAGGGTGCTTTATAACCACCAAGCAATCTTTTAAACTTTAAAAAAAAAAATATATTCATCACATGAATCTACATAATATTTGTTTAAAAAGGCAGTAAACTTAACATGCTGCACCCATGGGCACTGATTGAATATAGTGATTAAATCTGAAGCTATTGCCAAAGTAAAAGTGTTCAGATGTGATTTTGGAGGAGTTTAGAAGATTTTTATTAATGGTCCCCTCACTGCTTACCCTTTTGGTTTCCAACAGCAATTTCTTTTAATCACTGGACTTAATATACTCCAAGGTGCTGAATTCCGTGTCAGCTGTAAACAGGCAGCAAAACATTTACATGCTGGCTTCCTCCAGTGCCTCATATTCAATTCAAGGAGTGAACAATGAAGCAGCACTGCTGTGCAAGATCCAAATTGTGCTGCTGGCAAGAAGATTCTCAAATAACTGTGGATCTCCCGGGAGAAGGAATATTATACTATGGAATAGAGAGTATTTGCCATAGAGCAAGCTGGTCTATAGGCTTTTTTTTTTCTCTTCTTTTATTGTGTTTATTTATTTGTTTATACTGTCACAGATGCCATGTGAAGCCAAGAAATGCAATAAGGTTAAATCTATCTCAGGGAATTATTTTGATCTGCCTATTAAATGAACCACTTCACCTTGTCTATGATATGCCATCATACATTGGTATGAACATTTGGTACAATCAATCTATTACACTTCAATTTTATGGCTGTATAATGAGGTTTAATTGCTGCTTTATTAGTCTGACTAATATTAAGTGCTGGTAATTGCTTTGCATTCAACTTGATTCTCTCATTTAAATTACACATCCAATATTTAACCATGAATGTAGACCATCTTTTTATCTAATGATTTTTTGCTTTTCTTCTCACGGTACAAGAAAAGCTCGTTTGGGGTGATTTTCCTCCTTTGTACAAGTTTTCTGGCCCTGAGGAGCACAGGCTGGAAAAGCTAAATGTTGTTCTTGGTAAATGCACAGGCCTTTGGCATTTGAAAAGTGAACTTCAAATTGCCTTTTGACAGAAATATAATACTGTTTTTGTGCACTAATGAGGGAATTGCTAAGGTGTGTAAACACATTTGCAGTCCCACTGAAATCCATGGGACTACTCACACACTTTAAGTTATGCATGTCCTTGGGGGAATGGTGGAGCCAATGCTTGCTGCCCTGGGACACAGATGGAAAACAGGTCCAGCAGGATGCAGGATGCATTTTGACTGACAAGCCACAGACCCAACGTTCCTGCCAGCCAGGATGTGACTGCACTGCTGCACTCACAGGCTCGGATGCTCAGACCTGGATCTCTGGAAGGCAAAAACTGAGCTTCAATAAATTCCTTGGTACAAGAGATGAGAAAACCTTGTGCAGACCCAGCCTTGTTCTGTGGCTTCCTCACATTCACAAGGACCTCACTGAGGTGATGAATTGCTGGATTGTTCAAGTTGGCAGCAGTTTTGTTATTTCACTTGGCTTCTCCTGATTTCCTTTTTTTGTTTGAAATAAACTCCATCTGATTTTGCAGGAATGAGCTCAGCTCACTGACTAGATATGCCAGTTGCCATTAATGTCATCTGATCCTCCAGTGACAGCTGGCTGATACCACCCTGCAAGCACCTCATGAGCTAGAAATCAGTCTGTATTTTGGGAAAAGAGGCCTAGTGCTGTACAGTGCTGCAAAATTTTACATGGTTCTGGGGTGAGTCAGATGTCTGGTTTATGAGTCTTTGGACCTGAAAATACAGCAATTGACTCAGTAATAATTTATTGCATTTTATTGCAATTGTCTTCCTGGATCCATTAAATAGTTAATATAGGTAGAGACCTTGTGAGAGTCCAATATCCATCATTGGATATCTATAGGGTTACAAACCAACTGCTGAAAAAAATCTTAGAATAACAGAATGGTTTGAGTTGGAAAGGACTTTTAAGATTGTCAGTGGACACCTGGTGTTTTCATCTCCAGCCCAGACACTGTTTCTGTTTCTTATCCAAGAACTTATCTAGGATAAAACATTTCAGAGAGCAGGCAGTACCTTGTGCATGAGATCTGGTAGTGGAAATAACTTTGGGCTCAGGTGAGCCCAGGGCTTTGGTCTTTTAGGAATCAGAGTTTACCAAGTGCCAGGTTGTGGTGCTTAAATAACAGACACTTTTATCACAATCTTTTTTCTTTTCTTTAGTTTGTTTAAGCAACCAGCTCTTTCACATTAAACATGTTTCAAGAAGTCAGTATCAACAGCCAGGCTGGATGGGGCTTGGAGCAACCTGATGTAGTGGAAGGTGTCCCTGTCCGTGACAGGGTGAGATGAGCTCTAAGGTCTCGTTCAACCCAAACTATTCTACAGTTTCACAGGTCTGAGATCTTGAGCAACTGTTGGCACCTCCTCACTTCTACTGGCTTCCTATGGTGTCACCCCAGACTGTCTTGAGTCACCATGGTTAGCCTGAGAAGCCTTGAAGTTTTCCAAGTTTTTAGTGACGTTGTCCTTTTCTCCACTGAATTAATGAAAAAGCACAGACACTTAGGCCTGCATTCCCTTCCTTCTCCTCTCCCTCCCAGCCATGAGTATAAATCATAACCACTGCACCCTGGATTTTGCATTGTGGTCCCTGACACCAGCTGCCTTGACAGCAGCATCTGAGAAGCAAGGTGGGAGCATCTGCACCTTTTTGGGCTCTCCCACCTGCACTGGAAAACTCCACCATAGTAATGAGGAACTTCAGTATACACTTGACCTGAAAGTAAAAGAATGGTATTTCAATGGGGCTGGCACAAATAAATCTCCCTTCTGGGTGCTTCTTATTGTTTCTGAATTCTGGGCAGCAGTAAGGCACAAGGAGTTGCTATGCTGAGTGAGAAAAGGGCACTTTTACACATGGAAAATGAACTGCATTTGTAACCAGGGCTGTCAGTCATCCTCTGTCACGTTGAATCCTCACCCATGCTGATTCCTGCTCATCCACACTCACTGTCAACGTGGAGGTCAGGAGTGAGCTCCCTCCTCCCCATGGCAAATTTGGAAAGGCCTTTCCACGTGATGGAGTAACCCACCTTCCTTGGGAGCAGTGAGCTGAGGTTCTCAGCCAGGAGCAAAAGGCCAGAACAAAGGTCTGACATTACAGATGGACCAACATTTGCAGCCCTCTGTTGCTTCCTGTTGCTGTTTTAATTTTCTTTGACAGACATTGCCAGACTGTTGCTATTCAGCCCAGCCCAGGTCTGTTTCTGACAGGCAGGAGAGGAGCAGCAGGAATCCCTTGGGAGCAGGTAGGAAACAGCATCCACCTCAGCTGCACCTTGGACTTTGTACCTTGGACCTCTATTCTTTTCATCAGGGTTAAGCTCTGCCCACACATCCTCCCCACATTAACCAGAATGATTTTTCTTTTTCCCAAATACAGATGATTATCTCTGCAGAAACCCCCAGACTTCCATAAACAAACCTTTGATTAAGAAGAATCCATCAGCTCCCTTGGAAAGATCCCTCCCATTACAATCCTCTGCAACGAGCAACAAAAAGTTTAAAGACTTGGAAAAAAGTTGTGTTGGGGGCAGCCTTCCAGATCATGTTGGAGGCTATGTCTCTGAATTTGTCAGAGACTAAGGAAAATCTCACTCAAATCTAAAACCATTGCATTTTACTTTGATTTTGATTTTATGATTCTATGATTCTGTTGTCTCTAAAGGCCCATTCAAAGCTAAAACATTTTATGTTTCCATGATTTAGTAGAGCTAAAAGTCCTGGTCTACTTAGACATGAAGAACCCATGCTATCAGTATATAAATATTTATTTATAGAGCTTAGGCAATGCCTAAATTTGGGAATTCCCAGAGTCAGGGCTCAGAACTTGGCTTTGGAGCTCATTCTTCCAAATTTCTCCGTTCATAGCCAAGCTTTTAGCCCAGACAAAGTAGTTCCCAGCCATGCTCTGAGAGGTAGCAAGAGCCAGGGACCATTGCCATGTATGAATTTGCATGTGAACAGCTTATTCTGGGAACCAGGAGAACTGTGGAAGTGGTAAACCAAGTCAGGTTGATTCAGTGCCAGACAACAGGTCCTTGTAGTGATGCTTCTAGCAACAAAGACAAGGTTTTGGGATAGAGAATTTATTAATTATTTTTGAAATCCAGAAAGGAAAAGCTTCCCAAGGCCAGATATCAGGAGGTGTAAATCAGTATCAGAGCTGTACTGGTTTACACAAACTGAGCAGTTACCTTGCACCCTTAAAAACAAACTACTGGACAAACATGGAGCTGCTTATTGTTTTCTTCAAGAGTCATTTCATTCCTCCTTTTCTTCCTTCCCTTCATGTCTGAAAGTCTTTACTGCTGCACAGTGAAAGCAAATAACCAAGGAAGGTTAAAATCTAAAAGCACTCATCCAAGTTAATTAAGTTCAGCCAGCCTCAACTACATCATCTGGTAAGATCTGGCGAGTGTGTGTGTGTGTGTACATGCTTGCCTGTGTATCTGTTCCTCTCTTCAGGAAGAATCCTCCAAAACTGCACCCACTTTAAAATACATTATTTCCACGCCTGGCAGTGAGGGGTTTTGATTATTTTTTCTATTTGTTGGTTTGGTTTTTTTTTTTTGTTCTTTTTCCCTTGTCTGTTTCAGTTCTTACAGCTGCTTTCATATTTTTCTCCAACTACCCATTATTACATTTTTCTCCTTTTATTTATGATGCCTGATTCCCAGCTTACATTATTGCTGCTCTGCTGGTACTTTATTAAATACGATACAGATTCTGGAGTGAGAGTGAGGTTTTATGTCCCACACATGGTGTGTTGTAATTGTGGCATTTTTACTTTCCATTAAGAAGTATCTCCAGGAGGGGAGGATGGGGGACTCGCTTCATTACTTCTATAAACCAAAGAAGAAACCCCAGACAAGCTTGATGAGTTGTTAAGTAGTCTTTAAGGAAGTCTTTAAATCAGGATTAGATGTCTTTCCTAAAGAGACTCCCTGGTTCAGTCACGAGTTAGAGGCCTGATAGAGGGATCACTGCTTCAATCCTGTCTCCTGCAGGAGGGGAAAACCCAAACTATACTGCAATAATGGTTCTTTTGGCTTTCAAATTTATGAGAGTGTAAAAAGAAGACAGTGGTTTTAGCTAGCCAGGCAAAGACAGTGTAAAGCTGCTAATATATTCATGATGAAAATACAAATTTCTTTATTTGAATCTTGGTCTGAAGGAAAGGACAATGAACTCAGGGAAAAGTGAACACTGGCTGAGGATTAAAAATATGGCCCTGTAGTCCCTTTCTTCCTGGAATCTATCACAGAGATTTTTAAGAATCTTTTTTTCTACGTCACTTTTGAATATTTTGAAATTTTAATTTTTTTTATGTGATCATTCCCGTCAGTGAAGGATTGCTCCTATCCCACCCCTAAACTTCATTAGGGACATTTCTGTGCAGAGTTGCTCTGTTCAGCCTCTCAGAGCCTAAGCACTGACCAGGGCTCAGAGGCTTTCAGCTGCATCAGTGCTGGAATCCTGGCATTGCCAGGGAACAGGGAATGATAATAAATTGGGGCGAATTTTGTGCATTCATTCTCCCATGATGAGCACCAGCCCTGATCCAAGGCAGATGGGGGCCAGGAGAGCAGACTGCTTCAGGCCATGAAATGGCCCTGGCAAGGCAGAACCTCTGCTGGGAACCAGGTCCTCACTGCATTTTGGCCACTGCCCCTGCTTGCCTTTGCTCAGGACCAGTTTGCACCTGAGGACTTTTCCCATGGTCTGTCCCAGCCCTGTATTTCCCTCCAGCTTTGGCCTGATCTCAGTTCTTATCTTTTCTGCCTAAAATTCTGAGAAGACTTCACTGCTGATGGCATTCACAGAGGGATCAATATTTAGGTCATCTTGCCATGATGGGACAAATTTCTCCCACAAATCCAAACTATGACTCCAGAGACATACTAAATGCTAATAAGAAGCTTGACATGCACACATAAAATGAAAATGAAATAGGCAGTAAAAATACTAACTAAGCAATCAGAAGGGCCTTCCTGCCTCCAGTGACTTGAAATGAAGCTGCAACGAGAAAAGAAGTCGTACCAGTTGAAAAATTTGCTCAATTTATCTTTTTTCTTCCATATTTATAAGTCTTTCCGGGTAGAATTGTTATCTATGAGAGCCAAAGAAGGCAGGAAAGAGCAAGTAATGACAATCCCATATTTATGTGCTGCCCCTTCTGTTCACGCTTCTCTTTGCTACACCTCTTCATTAAGAGAAGGACAGATGTACATGTAAGGAATAATATATAATAATATTGGAGGAAAAAATAGCAAGAACACACTAAAAACATCAGAATTAAGGACTCAAAACATGGGTCTCTGAGATCAGTTTAGCCTGTTGTGGAGTACCCACAAAATAGTTAAGGTGGAATGATGGGAGTCTGTGTTTGTGCGTGTAGACTGGATTTGCTTGAAACAGCTGAGCAGTGTTGAAGTTCTTAGTCATTACTGTTGAACAGAGTGACTTCGTACCTTCATTTCATGATGGATGAACAAGAATGGGATTTCTACTTTCTTGTAAGAAATTGTAATTTTGATTGGTTTATAGGTGTCCTCAAATTCTATCCACCCGATTCAAAGGAAAGAATGAAGGAGACATAAGCTTGGTATTCCCAAAAAAACTTAAGAGTGACAGAGAGATGTTCACATTGCATTGAGGAGGGTGAGAAACTACAAACCAATAAGCAATTGCTAGTCAAACTGATTTCAGCCCCCAGATGTCTTTGAAAATCTCCACTGGCTCCCAGTTCTATGGCCTAGAATGCAATCTCAAACGTATTTTTAACCATAATCAGCCTATCAAACTCAATAATTTCCTTTTGAATCATTTCACTCATCCTTGTGAAATATTGTACAACTGACTGGAGAATTTATATTCTCTACTTACTTTCCTTTTTATCTCCTTCAGCCTCCCGTCTCCACACACATTCATTCACATCACATGGGATTCAACATTTAAACACTTTAAGCATCTGAGAAGGTCTATTTCTAAAAGCTAACAAAAGACCTCTGGGAATCATCAGAGGGTAACTGGACCAGATAAGGCCAACACCACCACAATTCCAGTGAAGAAAACATCTCCACTATTTGACAGCTCTTATCTTCTTGCGTCTTGGGTGCTTTCAAGGGAGAAGCTTCTGTGTTTGATGCATTCCCAAAGTGTGGGTCTCATAACTCACTCTTTTTACCAAAATTGTGAGCAGGTGCTTGTTCAAGTAAGACAAAATCATAAAATAATAGATAACCTGATTTGGAAGGGACCCACAAGGATCATCAAGTCCAAATCCTTGCCCTGCACAGGACAACCTCAAGCATCCCACCGCATGCCTGAAATGTTCCAGAAATGCTTCTGTTAATCTGTCAGGCTTTGTGCTGTGGCCGCTTCCCAGGGACCCTGTCCCAGGGCCCAACCACCCTCTGGGTGAAAAATGTTTTTCCTAATATTCAAGCTAAACGTCCCCTGACACAACTTCAGGCCACTCCCCTGAGTCCTGTCACTGGTCACCAGAGAGGAGCTCAGTGCCTGCCCCTCCTCTCCCCCTTGTGAGGAAGCTGTAGATCATGAAAAAAAAGGAAGTTTAACAACGCTCAAGCGTTAAGTTTTTAGTTTGTGCAAAAATCCACTGAGGAGCCCAAAGCATACAGCAATAAGAGCTCCAGATCCCACTGAAACAATGGAGAATGAATCCCAACAAACTGTACAAACTACTGAGAGGTGGAGGCAATATTCTCTGTGCTGCTGTCAGCCCCTTTCCCAGTTATCAGCAGCAGAAGTGATGCTGTCTGCTGAATAACACATTTGTTTATACAGTAGATTGAGAATGTTTGTGTGTGCAGCAAACTCCTTGGGGGTATGAACAATGTGTTTCTGAGGAGTTCCAGTGCCATTAGAATAATCAAGACTTGTAGTATGATAAACAGAGTCACAAACACAAAGCGCTACACAGGCTCTCGAGCACGGCGCCGCGTTCGGTGTCGAGTCCCCAGGACGATCTGTTCAAACAGCTTTTCCTGTGGTGCAGACACAGGTTGCTACACGTGTTACAGAGGCCGAGACATGGTCATGGTGCATTTTGGATGAGCCCTCATCAGCAGCATTCTGGCATGCAGCAGAAATCTCCTTTTCATTTCAAAAGGCCCAAATCCTTTCATTTATGCAAACCGTGTGAAATCTATCAAAGTGGAAAGATGTCCATTTGGTTTATCGAGGAGGCCAGACCAAAGCCAAATTCTTATTTTTGTATTTTTATATTTTCCTCATAGTCTGTATCAAGGATACTCTCCTCTCTCATCTAAATTACATCAGAGAGTTAGAGAATATTCTGAGTTGGAAGAGACCCACAAGGATCATCAAAATCCAGCTCCCATCCCTGCACAGGATATACCAACAATCCTACCGTGTGCCTGAGAGCTTTGTCCAAACATTTCTTAATTTCTGGCAGGCTTGAGGCTGTAACCACTCCCCTGGGGAGCCTGTTCAGTGCCCAAGCACTCTCTAGGTGAAGAAAAACTTCCTAATACCCACACTAAACCTCTCCTGACACAGCTTCATTGTGTCTACAGCACTCTTAACATTTAATGTGGACCAGCATTTGGCCTGGAAATTTCAGCATCCCAAATGCTTTAATTTTGTGACACTCCTTTTGAGCACAAAGGGTGACAAACAGCAAGAGGGATGTGCACATCTCTGGTAGTGCTCAAGGCCAGGTTGGACAGGGCTTGGAGCAACCTGGGGTAGTGGGAGTTGTCCCTGCTCATGGCAGAGTTTGGAACAAGATGAGCTTTAAGGGTCCTTCCAACTCAGACATTCTGTGATCCTGTGATTCTGTGAAGTAAGGTATACCTCCAGGGATGGCTAAATGTGATTTAATCCTGGTTTACCTGTCACGTGAAAGGTAGAAAATGTATAGAAATACGAATGAAAAATGGACTACTTCAAAGAAAGTGCATAGAATCTGAAGTTGGCTCATGAGTAAAAAGAGAGAAACAATGGGACAAGGAAAGTTATATTGATGAGGAGTTAACCAAGTTCTGATAGGAGAACAGAGACATTCAGAGTCTGGGCTTTGGTGACAGCCACAAAGATAAGGAGTTCACCAATTTGAGTCCTCTTCCTTCAATAACACAAAGCAAATATTGCCTCCTACTTCACAAGTTATATCAAATGAAATTAATTTTTCTCATACTGTCATGAAGTAGTTGCTGTGAGAACAATGAACTGAAGAAGTTCATTATGACATTGTCATTTCAGTATTTTTTTTGAATAGTGAGACCCCAAGTATGCAGTAAAACCAAAATTTTCCTTTTATACTTACATTTCTTTGGAACCAGTAACTTGGTGAGCTGATTCATGCAGCCATGATGAGCTGGTCAAGAAAAAAGAAAGGAAGATAAGGAGACATAAAATTAGTAAACACCTGCCTAAGGCTCTTGACTTCTTGAGTCTCCTTCTCACAGCACTGTGATGACTGACAGAAGTCCTCTGAAGCCTATTAATTTAGTTTTATTCCTTCTGTCCTGTTTTTCCACTTCACTTAACGTAGGTTCTTGCTCTGAAGGTTAAAGATCTCTCTTTAACTGTATTGCATCTGTTCACTTGTAGAAACATCATGTCCTCAAAATTCATGTGCAGCTAATGGAGATTTCTCAGACTCCTGCACCTAGTCTCTCCCTCTCTTCCTTTGCCCCTCTCCCATCCTTCCCATTGTCCATACAGAAAACAACTGAAAGGCAGCTGTCAAAGAAATTTTGTCAGGAAATAATTCGGGCGAATGGGATAGTTGTTTTACTGTCTTCAGGAAATGTATCCCTAAAAAAAAATAATGAAAACTTAGTCTAATCCAGGATTCTTTCTCCAACACCTTCCATGAGTTAATATCTGGATAAAAGACACAAAATCCAGAGTAATTGTTCAGTTTGGTTTGGGACTTTTGTTTGTTTGTTTGTTTGTTGTTGGTTTTGGTTTTGGATGTTGTTGTTTTTACCTCCAAACCTATACTGCCCAAATGGCATTTAATTTCTCTTCCAGTTTTCTAATACTCAACATACTTCAGACCTGTTCTCCCTTGATATAATTTAGAATCATAGAATGGTTTGGGTTGGAAAGGACTTTAAAGATAATTTAATCTTTACACTTCTTAGATGTGTACCATATAACCCTTGTGATTCAAACTCTTCCCACAAGTTCACTTCCCTGAGCCTTCCCATTTCACATTTCAGGAAAGTGCTTCTGCCTTCTCTGTGGCTGAAATATTGTGAGTATATTGTCTCTCCCAGCCTTTTCATAGAGTGTGTCTGCAAGAGCAGAGGCCAAGAGGCAAAAATGAACTCGCAAATTTGAGATGTTGTCCCACTGATGTCCCTCGTCACCTGTTTGTGCTTGGGCCTGTGTTGGCATTGAGCCCACACCAGCTGGATGTGGAAGCTGAGCAGAAAGGAACTAGCTCCTCTCTCAACTTCAACTACAGCTGGATGCCAGTACAGCTCTTCAGGATGCTCTGGCTGTCATTAAACTGAACTAAAGCTCAGTTTAACTAAAGTTAAACAAGTCCAGGGTACATTTCTGACCCTCAGTCGTAGGCATTGCTAAACTGCTAACATATTCTTTGCTGTGATTTTGACTTCTGCTTATTCAGACAAATGGAACTGTTTCCTGCTCTTCAAATCTGCAGGCACATGCAACCAACAGTAACCACTTAATTTGACTTTCCCAAATATGTAGCCTGTGGGATTTCACCCTGAGGAATGCATCTTGTCAGAAGATGTTTCATTTGAATCTTTGCACTGCCTGAATGACACTGTTGCTCAAAGTAATGGATAAAATAAGAGTTAATGTGAAGGCATGAGAGGTTTGGGATTTTTTCCCTATTATGTGTATTTCACCAAGTTTTGTTCTGGACAAAATATGTCATCCTGTGTCTTAGACTCTGCTTCTCTTAGAAAGACATAAAATTCATCTGGTCTAAAGTACTCATACCCTTCCCATATTCCTGCTGTTTATGTACAGAGCAGGAAACACATCTGAGCAAACTCCTGTAAGAAATAAACAACAAAACAGAGAACAACAAAACAGAGAAAGAGTTTCAGTGAGGAGAATGGGGAAAAGGGGCAAAGTTTGACTCCCAAATGTTCACTTTGGTCAGTGGAAAAATGGCTGCACATTTCAACGAGACAGCTGCTGCACCAGCGCCTGTTCCCACAAGCTGTAGAGCCAAAGAAGTTTGTGCTGACCTAAATTCCCCCTGTGCTGTCACCAGCTCCTGCATTATTGACACAAGATGGTTCTTTATGCTTTTCCTAACTCCTGCCTTTCCATCCCTCCACTACTGGTAGCGTGGCATTTGCTGCACAGATGTTTCTCTCAAGCCACTGCAAGGTTATTTTTCAAGTGACTTCTTCCAGCAGATGTTCCCCAGTCCCCAGGTGTGTGTGTGTTGTCCTCTCCACTGAGCTGAAACTCAGCCGTGCGCTCGACATATTGTGGTGCTGCTGGCTCCTGGAGCTGCAGGGTCCAAGCAAGGCACAGCACTGACAGCTCTGCTCCTGCCAGGCTGCTTGGTGACACTTCCCCTCAGCAACAGGCCTCCCTGCTCCTCTCCTGGCTGCTTACCAACCCACTACCTGGGCTGCACAAAGCAGCTTTCTGTGCTGCCTGGAATGAACTCGTGTAATTGCTGTGGAGCGTGTGCCCAAAAAGAAGAATTAATTTCACCTATTATTCAGGTTCTATTTCCCTGTAGAACCAGAGAGGAAAGCCAGATGCAATAGCTAAAGGACATTTATAAACAATGTTTTGAATACTAGACCTTCATCTTCCTCGTACCTGGGGAGTCAGGGTCATGTAACCAGGTAGCTTAGGAAAGCTGGGTAAACCACTGAGCTCTTTCCCTCAGAGCCCAGAATCCAAGTCTACCTTAGCAGATGATGAAATACAGGTATTTGTCTCTGTCTTCCTCTGCAATCCCTGTTTTCCTGTACAGTTCAGATGCTTTCCTAGCGTTCATCTCTTGGCATTAATTTAACTTTTTTTTTTTTTTTAAACATCGCAGGGGTGCAGACTGGCTCGCAATGACAGCCCTGTTTGGTTCAGCTAATATCTGGGCTAGCTTTAGCCTCAGGCTATAGAACAACTCCTTGTGAGCCTTCTGTGAGATAAAATGATAAGCAGAATCTTTAATTATTATTATTTTTAAATGGATATTATATCTTGAACTTGAAGAAACAGAAGTCTGTATTTAATTAGAGAGAGAAGAAAACCTGAAAGGAAATTTCTTCCCTCCACCCTTTTCCATCATTTCTCCCATCTGAAATCAGTCTCTCGTTCCAGTGGCTATGGGCAGAAAAGAGATGAAGCCAAATTCTCAAGAAAACCTCTCTGTAGATAGACAATCTTGGGCCATATTAGGAACAAGACTATAGTTAGTGGATACTAATGGGTTTTTTTTTCAATCTCTCTGTCTCACATTGGCCCCTTCTCTTCATTTCTTCCCATCATGAGGAAGGCACAGATCTCCCCTCATCCTTGGATCAACAAAATTCAGTATTTTTGTTCCTCACTGCTGAGCCACAGCAGAGGAGAAAGGCACTTGTGTGTTTACTGCCAGGCAAGCCTGCAGAAGTGAGACCAAGACAGATCTCCTGCCAGACATTTTGGCCACATCTCTGCTCATCAGCTAAGCAAGTGTCAGGATCAGCTCTCCATCCCTGAGGCCAGCTGGCACAATCCAGACATTTCCTTAGTATTAAACAACCTCCCCTCCAAAATAAAACAGCCAATTCCAATCCACCTAGCAGGGACAGTGCCTGGTGCATGCTGGCTCCTGAGCTGTGCCTGGGAATTGTCTGGGACAGCACAAGCTACCGTGGATTGGCAGCGTGCCACGGACCATCTGACTAGCCCCAAAGTCTGTCAGATTCCAGTGTTTACCTCTGTGCCAAGCTGCTGGTTTGTTTCTTGGCACTAAGCCCATGCAGATAAGCACAAATCCGCAGCTGGACCTGATGATCTTAAAGCTCTTTTTCCAACCTTAAGGATTTTGTGATGCTAGACACAGGTGCACACACACACACGTGGACATTCAGCAGGGGGAAGCGCGTGACATTTCCTAAGCAATTCCAGCCACAGCCTCTTCCCCTGCCCACCAACCTGTGGAAGTCACACTGCTTGAACATGGGTGAGCAGTTGCTTTTACAGGCAAGATTTACATGTTATTGACTACTTGGTTTATTTTTTGAGATTTTTTTTTCCTTGTTATTCACAATATTGGTGCCCATTCTTTTAAAAATCTGTTCTTCATCTTTATGAATCATTATATTTGCAGCTTTCCAGTACTTGAAGGTAACCTACAGGAAGGATGGAGAGAGACTATTTACAAGGCCAGTTGTGACAGGACAAGGGGGAATGGCTTCAAAAATAGAGTGGGCTTAAATTGGATATTAGGAAGAAATTCTTCCCTGTGAGGGTAATGAGGCCCTGGCACAGGGTGCCCAGACAAGCTGTGGCTGCCCCTGGATCCCTGGAAGTGTCCAAGACCAGATTGGACAGGGCTTTGATCAACCTGGGACAGTGGAAGATGTCCCTGGCTGTGGTCGGGAGGGTTGGAATGAGATGATCTTTAATTTCCCTTTCAGCTGAATCCATTCTATGATTCCATAATTGTGACATCTGGAGCTAATGTTTGGAAGTTAAGCCAGGAGAACCAGGAGAGCCTGAGCACCAGTGCTCCACCATGAACTACAACTTGACCTCCCTCAGGCACATGCAGGTGAGGAAAGGTATGACACCTGCATGGAATGGTGCAGACAGCTGCACACTTGCATTTTAAACTGTCCTTACATGAGCCAGCTGCTGCCTGCAGTCTGATGGACACCAGCAGGAGCTGAGCCTGCATTTCCACAGCAGCCTAAGCCAGCCTGGTTATATCTGTGCCAAAGAAGTCCACCATCAGCTGAGTACAGGCATCAGTCTTGGCCCCTTTTCACCTCTATTGATCCACTCAGCACAGCTGCTATAGTTTTGATCCAAGTCAACCAGCACCCTCTGTGCCTGCTCATAGTCCAAAGTTAACAGGAAAGAGGGATTTGCATCAATAAACTTTTTTTTTTTTTGGTGTGGTGAGACATCAGTACAAGCAGTGTTTTGTCATGTGTCTTCGGAACTACTATGGAATTGAATGGTTCTACCTCTCAATGAGTGTAGATATTCCTGAAACATGGGCTTGGTTCAGTTTGGATCTGCCAGTCACCTTTTCCCATCCACCTTGACTCAGGTAATCCAAATGTGGGACTGGGTGGTCTGACTGAAAACTAATCCAAGACAAGAAACATATGAACTTCTAACAACATTTATTCAACCTTTTTTCAGCTGAAGAGAGAGCAGGTCTGCACACACTGGAGTGGGGGAGAGAAGACCATGGAATCATGATATTATTTGGGTTGGAAGGGACCTTAAAATTCATCTATTTCCAACAATTCTGCCATGGGCAGGGGCACCTTCCACTAGGCCAGGTTTCTCCAAACCCCATCCAGCCTGGCCTTGAAGATTTTCAGGATGGCATCACTCTGGACTTGGATTAATTTAACCTTTCCTGTATGTGGGGTTTGACTAGAAGAACTGAACAGCCACAGAGATGCTGTGGGAAGTTCTGTCCACTGCATCAGCCAGTGGCTTTATAAAAAATAATAGTTCCTTTGGACATCCTCCATCAGTCTAAATAAAATCACACGTATTTTTATGGCTAGATAAGCACAGCTCTAGGTTCTGGCTAAACTTCCTTGCTCTTTAACAAGGCTTTGTAATCACAAGGTTTAACATTGCTTCAAGGATTCAAGATCTTGCTAGTGTCTGTCTTCCAACTCTGTACACACAAACAGAGAGATAGAAACAGTAATTTTAAGAAATTCAAGTTGTGCTCTCACATACTAATACATCCAAATATGCATTAGTTTTAAAATACTTTTGAAGTGTATTTATAAATGTAAATATATATCACAAGTGTTTAAACACCAGGACTGAAATCTTTCCTCAAGCAAACTGCCTCCCACTGAAAGGATGCTTAAGAGAATGATGGGAAAATGGGCAGCATTTGAAATGGAGGGTTTGAGTCCCTTGGTTTGTCATATTTGACTGGAAACGACGTTGAAACACAGCCAAATGAAAAGATCCAGGTGTTCCAAGAAACTCTAGTGCTCAAAGGAGAAGAAGTAGGAGAAGAGAAGGGGATAGAACAGACAGCTATTAGAAGCAAAATATGTTATCATTATTATTTTACTATTACTATTAATAATAAATGCTACTACTTCCCACTGCTAATTTGTAGCAATTATATACAAGTATAATTAAAGAATTAAAACAGCACAACTCTGTTTTTAAACCATTACACAAATATATCTTTGGTGTCTTCACTTTTCCCCTCCCCCAGGTGTTCTGGAAATAAATAAATAAATAGTTTCATATATTCTTAGATTTGTAAGGCCAGAAGGGACCATTACAATCATCTTTCCTAAAGACATTATAATTTTATTCTTATTCCTGTCCCATAACTTTTCTGAGTTACACTGTACCTTTCAATCTGCAAATTTTTCTGATTTAAGCACTTCAAGCAATACACAGTCCCCTCTCTTCCTGGGTGAGTTGATTTGGTAGCTAATTATGATAATTAATATGCATTTTGTTGTTGTTTACAGTCTGAAATCACCTAGACACACTCCAGGGATTTTGGGTAGCATTTCCTACTAAATCACAGAGCCCTCAGCCCTCTTTGTGTAAGTTATGTCCATCTGCAAAATTTTTGGCCTTTTTTCCTAGTTCCTAACATCACATTAATTTTGTCACTGTGTTTAATCAGGCTTTTTATTTTACAGCTGTCTTTACAGCACTCTTTGAGCAATAAAGGAGTCAGTTTTGCGCAGAGAGATTGTGGAGTCCCCATCCCTGGGAATGTCCAAGGGCAGGTTGGACGGGGCTTGGAGCACCCTGGGATAGTGGAAGGTGTCCCTGCCCAGGGCAGGGGGTTGGAACTGGGTGATCTTAAAGGATCCATCCAACCCAAATCATTCTGTGATTCTATGTTCCAAAATATCTATAAATCCATGAAAACTCACCAGGCTGCCCATGGAAATAGTGGAGTCACCATCCCTGGAATTGTTTGAGGAAACAATGTGGCATGTATGTGGCATTTTCTGAATCTCTGCTCTGCATACACAGACCACAGAAAGAAAATGCCTGGACAGTTATAACAAATTCTTTTTGAAAGCTCATACAATGTGAGAATGTCCCTTAACCATCAGTTCCTTCTCCTGCTTCCTCTAAAAGAGAGGGGAAAAAAGGGTATATAGCAAACTTGAACCCGAGATTTGAAAATTTCATGGGGAAAATGTCTAATTCTGTGGTTTTTTTAAGACCCACTGAGAAGATTTTGGCTTTGGAAGGACCATTAACACCACAGGAATTAAGAACCACATATAAATTGTGCAGAATGACAACTGTTGATACAAATTTCTACATATCCATAAAATCCAGATACAAGTGTGTGAAAACAGAAGGTATTAATTGCCGCAGAAGGCATTAATCCTTTCTAACTTTAGCAATTAAAATTTTAGGAATTTCACTTGAGTCAGTCTTTTGGAGATGAGGCGAACACCCTCACGAGGTTGTTTGCCCATCCTAAAATAAATTTCTGAAAGGGATAAGGTAAAAAAGTCTCTGGAGAAACATTTCTTTTACCTTTTCAATAACAGGATCCTAATTAGAGAGTCTAATTTAGCCTAAATGGCTGAAGTAACAGAAATTAATCTCATGTCTAGCTCTGCACATTCAGTGGTGACTTAAATAATTGTATTTAACCTCAGATCTGGCTGCAGAACAAGATGAAGTCATCCACTCTATAATATCAGTAGCATGAATAGTAATTAGTATTATTACGTGTTACATAACAACAACAGTAATATTAATAGCTAAATATTCGAGATACCATCACTTGGAAAAAAAAACAACTTAATATCAGATAAACGGCAAGAATTATTTTACAGAAGGGAAACCCAGTTGAAAAAGAACTCAGTGCAGCTGAACAANTTGTATTTCATTGTATAAATCATACAAATTCTTTACTGGTCTTCTTCAGATGTAAGAAAAAAATCTGAAACCTGTATTATTTGTAAACCCGAGGTCAGGGAGTGCAATATTTTAACCTTTATGACTTTTTTTTTTTTTTAAAGTCCATCCTTACGATTAAAACTGACACCAAAAGGTCAAGGATCAGGGCACTTATGGCTGGTTAAAGCTTAGCTAATCACTCCCTCCTACTCTCCCTCTCATTATGTCACGCTTTCTGATGGGTTTCCATGCCAGAAACACCTTTTGATTAACCTTCCCCATGCTCTAACGCCTACCTGGGAAGAGACACGGGCTGCACCACGAGGAATGTGGAAAAGTCAGTGGAGGTTTAATCGGATTAATCTCTGCGCTCGGCAGATACAGCGCTAACTCTGGTGACAGCTCAGCGAACACGCAATGCGCAACAAAGGGTCTGGTATTCAGCAGGGTCCCACGCCTTAGCTGGGGGGGATGCACCTGGGGAAGCCTCAGAGTCACAGGCAGCTGATAACAGCCCTGCTCTGGTATTGTCACAAACTGCTGGGCCTGGAGAGCGCTTTTTGGTGGAACTGCTGCTCCACTTTGGTGGCTCAAAGGGATGGCTTTCAGCCACAAGCTCCTGCCGGGCATGAGCTCTGCACAGCACCTTGTCTCCATCCCTGGGAAAAGGAGAGTCCTGCTGAGAGGCAGTCTGGAGGTGTTGGCAGAGTTTCTGTCAGGGGAAGAGGTGGTGCAGGCCAGGAGCCGTGCCCAACACGCCAGCATCATTCAGGGAAAAGCACCTGCCCTACTGGTTCCTGGGGAGCAACACAGATCTGGCCACACTCGATGGAGAAGGCAATGCCACCCTGGATTCCAGCTGGCCCTTTGTCCCACACCCTCGGGCAGCAGGAAGGGCCCAGAACATATAAATAGGGTAGACCAATCTTCCTACAGGCATGAGCCAGGGGGTGGGAAACCCTTGCCCCAAGAGCAGCTGTGTCCCGTGGGGTAATAAGGAATGCATTTTACCCTGCTATGGACCTCTTAATCCCAGACCTTTTTCTCCTTAAATCTGACCCTTAATGAAGATACATCTGTGCTGGTCCTCTTGACCCTTGTGAAATCCCATGACAGCAGTCCTACACCGCACAGGTTTTCTGAATTCCTCTTCTTTCCTGGGGGCATAGGACTCAGCTCCAGATTAAATCTGCCACTTCCCTGTCTTTACTGGTCTGCCTCTGATCCGTCTAAATGGATTGGCTGGTTTTACTTCAAAAAGTGCTGGCTCCATCTAAACACAGTGTCTAGTTTTATTACAGTCCATTGCAGACCTACCTGAAGAGTTTGATAAAAGCAAAGCAGACTAATTCAAATGATCTGATTTCACTGTCCCAGATGTTTTATAGGTTTCAGCTTCCTAGATTCTACTGAAGTTCATATTCCTGAGAGCTGAAAAATTCCCTACATGGTTGTCTTCTATTGGCACCCATGAAAAATTAAAATGAAGCCCACTCATCAAATCCAGAGCCTGTGAGATTTATTCATCTCACTTTTGGAAATGGAAATAATACATGTATAGAATAATTATGGTCTTTATATATGGTCAACACTTGTCTGAGTGGCATTGGACACCTGCTGACAGCCATAGGATGGGACAATGGAGACTTCATGCTTCTGGACCAGGAGCTGGAGGCCAGAAGAGGTATCACCTCTGGAGGTACCCGTCTTCCTCCCTGGTTTATAGTCTAAGATTAATTACTTGGACCAGTTGCCTAACTTTCCTTGTCCTCCTTTACATTTTACACATGAATAAAGCAATTTTCCCTTGATATCAGTCCCTACAACCCAGAAATAATCCCACTGGTCACCACAGTGAAGGTAAAGTGTTCTATTTGAGCTCCCCAAACCATCCATTCTGAGGATCAGTGATCCAGGTAGCAGCTATAAAAGGAGTTAAAAAATTATTCCTATTGGGGCACAGCTGTGTCTTTATATATTGCATAAGTACTTTGTAAAAGATGAAAGATGGAAAAAACAGTCGCTGAAATCAGATCCCTTCTCCATTTCTGGATCTGAGACCATGTTCCTCTCTGAGACTCAATGAAACTTATTGGGTGCTTTAACGTCAAGTTAAATGCAAGTTAACCAGTGCCAGGACAGGTTTGCTGCCTTTTACCCACACAATTTATTAGTTTCTTTTAACCGCCAAAAGAAGAT
Source organism: Irena cyanogastra (assembly GCA_013397155.1). Lineage (NCBI taxonomy): Eukaryota > Metazoa > Chordata > Aves > Passeriformes > Irenidae > Irena > Irena cyanogastra. The sequence continues at coordinate 718,405 of VWZV01016546.1, forward strand.
GATCACGTACATGTACCCACTTAAAAAAAAATTAAAAAGCCCTTTATCGTGTTAATTCCCAAATTGAATGGTTTAGAAGAAGGTCGGTTGCATGTGCCAAAACTAGAACAGGCACCAAACTACCATTTTAACAGGAATAACCAAGATAATTTCTCCATGTTCATAGATTATCACTTGTTTACTTCCCAGTGTAGATGTAGTTGTATATTCATTATCATATTATGATCCATTCATGTTTCTACAGCACCACTGCATGTAATTGCCAGCTCATGCAGGTCCCAGCCCCCTCTGAGCAGCCATTGCTGTTGTTATGGAACTACTTAAGAGCAGGCTGTCATGTTCTGTAAGNGCCCCAGTACAAATTATATGATAGCATCTTCTGATTACTGTGTGTCTGACACAGTTTTAGCCTAGGATACAATCTGTCATGCTGGATTGCCACTGTGTGTTCTACACCAGGGAAAAATATATATCAGTAAAATTTACCATCTGTGTCATTATGTGACTACATAAATTTCAATCTGACCATATTCGTCAGTTTTAATTCCCATATATATATATATATAGTCACTAAAGCTATTATTAATATTGTATAAATTGTATATTTTATATAAATGTATATGTGTATTTATATACATATATATGTATATATACTATATATGT